>JAECUM010034021.1:0-44967 GCA_016617855.1 Megalonaias nervosa
CGAACGATGTGTCCTGCCCATCTAACTTTGGCCCTCTAGAGCAAGGTGACGACAGATGGGATGACGGCCCTCGTGAGAACCTCGATATAAGTAATTTTGTCTTGCCATCTTATCCACATAATTCTTCAGAGACAGCTCATGTTTAATTGATTGAGTTGTTGAGAATATTTGCTCTATACAGTCCATGTCTCGCTGGCATATAGGAAGGTGTTGAGCAGTGCAGCACGGTACAGTTTCAGTTGATAGTAAGACTGATTCCTCCGCGGTCCCACACATTCGCACGTAGTCTCCCGAAAGCTAAAATGGCTTTGGAAATTCTGATGTTGACCTCAATGTCAGTGCTGACAGCTCTTGATAATTTGCGGACCAGATACGTGAAGCTATGTAGCAGCAGAGAGGGTGAACAGACCATTTTTGTAGGAGGATCCGTTCGCGAAAATAAAGGTTCCTACAAAGGCTGAAATTACAAGGTCAATATCGCTAAACCGAAGCCTCTAACTGACCGAGATTCTATCTAATTGTGTTAGCTCATTTTTTTACTTCATTTTTTGACGCTATTATCATTTTTTTTATGCGTGTTTGTTTACTCTTCGCCCACTCACTGTTGGTCGTCACCCTCTCTGCTGCTGTAATTAAATCATTATTATATCAGTAATGGAATCTCACACATCTAAACTAGCTCGAAAGCGACTACAGGCAATTAAGAAATATCTACCCGTCCGTGATTCTGTCAAGCAACAACTACAAACGCGTCAAGAGTCTTAGGTGGAATTTGCAAAAGTTGCAGAACATTTATTTAAACCGGTTGCAAAGGCTACCAAAGATCTTCTTCCCACGTTAGAGAAAACCGCTGAAGCAACTGGAAAAATAGCAGAAAGAACTTAAAAAGCAAAAAAGATTCTACGAGAACTTCCAGGTGAAATAGCTGCTGCTCAACCAACCCAAGAAATACTTGAAGATGTTGACGCAGCTCGTGCTGAAATAGGTGAAATAAAGGAGCGTATATCAAAACCAAATCAACAAGAAGAATCAGAACAACAAGAAGAACCAGAACAAGCGGGAGAGAGAACTAAAATAACTGATAAATTTACCGAAGAAAGCATTGCAGAAAATAAAAACAATTGGAAGCTTAGGTGAATTATACGCGCGTACCGCACATAGCTTTAATCATCGGAAAAAAAATTTTAAAACCTGAGTACGCCAATGATGCTATAAGTCGTGAAATCTGGTATAAATGGATATTTCGCTTATAATACAAGATAACTATCTTGTATTATACCAGCAACAACAATTAAAAACACAATTACAACAACAAAAACAACAACCAAAACGACAACCACTAAAACGACAACCACAAAAACCACAACAAAAAACAACTAGTCCAATAACAACTGAGGAGGAAGAAGAACAAGAACAACAAGTACAAGTACAACAAGAACAAGAACAACGAGAGCAACGAAAACAAGACCAACGAGAACAACGAATACAAGAACAACAAAAAGAACGAATACGAGAACTAGAACAACAAATACGAGAAATAGAAGAAGAATAACAACGACTACTAGAAACAGACGAAGAAGAACGAATACGAGAACAACAAGAACAAGAACGAGAACAACAAAAGCTAATACAACAATCAAGACAAAATATCAGATTAGTACTAGATGAATTACAACAATGGAAACAAAAACTAAAACAACTAAAAAACGAAATCAAACAGCAATACGCTCCCGGTGCAACTGGAAGTGGTATTTCTACTCGCCGACGTGACCTCGTTGCTTGCACAGACAACGTCCTTGCCGATATAGACAGACTAGAAATTCTCATCGGGTGAAAACGCGCCGGCAATAATTCCCCGGAAATCATCAACGAGGCAGCCTCAATTTGTCAGCGATTATTTACAGGCGGCATCATGGACATTAATGTTTACTGGGCTCTCATCGATGAAATCGTCGATGATTATTACTACAGTGATTAAACAGTTAGATGCAATGACTAAAATAAGATGATTATACATAATGCTCAGCGTGGACCGATCATGGTCAGGGTGATAAATTCGCGATTACCAGTATACAAAGCGATCTACGGTGATGGACTCGGTGATGTCCTTCAGGGTCTATTCAGAAGGTTAGCACCAAAAGCAATACCGATTGTAAAACAATTATCAATGAAAGCTATTGACGTTGTTCGTGAAAAAGGTATTAGTGCTGCTGGTGATGTTGCCGGTAAAGCACTTTCAGCAATCAAGGAAAGATTATTATGATTGATACGACGAAAACCGCAATCAGCAAAATTACCCAGCACAGAGGTTATGCCTCCAAATGTTAGTAAAATAATAAATCAAGC
Organism: Megalonaias nervosa; assembly: GCA_016617855.1. Lineage (NCBI taxonomy): Eukaryota > Metazoa > Mollusca > Bivalvia > Unionida > Unionidae > Megalonaias > Megalonaias nervosa. The sequence continues at coordinate 2,347 of JAECUM010034021.1, forward strand.
TGCAAATAAAAAATTAGCAGAGTTGGCTGGTGAAAAAGAAAAAAATATATCTGCAAGCTTGATAGCAGGGAGTGGTCTTCGTGTTAAACAAAATAAATAATAATAAAGATGTTCAAGCGTGTATCTGATCCCGCATTCGACATGGACGCACCAGTACTCAAAGATGAGTCTGTGAGCGATTATCAATATTATTCTTATGACGCACGACAGTCAAATCAGCGTGGGCGAATTGAGCTGCAAGTTCAGGATACAAGAAGCTATTTCTTACCCGCTGAATCATTTATTGAAGTAGAAGGTGAAATTTTAAGAACAGATAATACAGAATATGGAGCTGATGTTATGGTTGGTTTTGTTAATAATGGCATCATGGCGTTGTTAGACAGTGCTGCGTATATTATCGACGGAAGAAATATTGAATAAATTCAGAAAGACGTCGACGTTGCCACAACGATATTAGGTCTAGCAAGATACAGCGACGATTGTTCAAGATCAGCTGGTCCGTCAATAATGTTTGAGAAGGATACTTCTAACCACTCTGACAATAGACAGTATAATATAAGACGACCAAGAAACAATGCCGACAACGCTGACGCTGATGTGTGGCCTGTGGTTCATGGTGCTAATCCAGATTTCAACTTAGGATTTGCAGCACGTCGATCAATGCTGAAAGATAGAAGTAGAAGATTTTCATGTGCAATTCCGTTGTCACATATCTTTGGATTTTGCAGAAATGTCAGAAAGGTCATTTTTGGAACCAAGCGTACAGTTGTACTCGTACGAAAGGCTACCGATGATGATGCAATCTGGCGCCCTATCGGTGATGCAGGTAAAGTAACTGACAAAACTTTCGTTGTGGATGCCAACAATGACTCCATCACTCGCTGAAGAACAACGTTTATTCTCTTTCATGGATCAAGGTGGTAAATCAACGCTGTCATGGTTAACGATGACCACAGATAGTGTTCAAAGTGACATTTATGGGCTATTCACGTGGCAGATAGCATCACAGCAAGGTGTCAATGCACCGTGGCATATATTTGTTGCTTTCCAAGATGCTGCGCGAGTAAACTCACAAACATAGTATAATGATATTTGACAAACTTGGTGTTACTGAAGTTTCATTGAGAATAAATGGACATCAACCAGCTGAGGATATATTATTGAATTTTGAGAATAATCATGTAGCACGTGCATATCATCGTTTGATGACATTTGTGGGACGTGATCAAATATTGATTCTGGTCTGCAAATATCACAACTAGATTTTACAACGCTGTATCTGATCTATTACTTTTTTCTGGAACACTTGGATTTGTTCAGACAATCTGTCGTTGATATACACTTTCGTGCTCGTGTGACAATAGGAGTTATTGCTAATTACAGAGCAATCGCTGTTATACTCAGCGATAAGGCAATGCCACTTGAAGGTGTTGGTGGACGAATGAGAGTCATTGATGTCCCAGTAGAAAACATGTAATTAAATCGCTCATAAAATTATAATGTCATATCATCATGTGTGTTAGTGTCAGTCTGACTCCTGGTCAGATTAAAAAACTACAATCAGCATCAAAAGAAAACTATGGAGTAAAAATATCACTAAAAAAAAAGAACAAATCACAGGTGGTCCAAATAAACTATCACTGACAGAACGTCAACTCAAGCACTTCAATGAAGCCAAACGGTCAAAGACCGGCATACGACTTGATCTTTCTGCGGGTACCATTAAAGACATCGTTAAGACGGGTGGTATATTTTCACTTCTAGCCGCGTTACCAGCGTTGATAGCCGCTGCAGCCCCAGCTGTTGCAAAAGCAGGTACATTTGGTGCTGTTGGAACTGCTGCTGGGATGGCATTAAAGAAAGCAACTGGACAAGGAATAAAAAATTACAAAAAAAGGAAAGGGTCTAAGACTACTAGGAGCGGAAAGGGTTTAAAACTTCCCGGGACATCATTGATACTCCCCATGTCCAATTTGATTAACTCGATGCCGCTAAGCAACTAAACATAAAAAAAACTTAAGAGGTGTTTTTATGCGTGATCAATTACCGCACAAACCAAACACGATTGAAACTGGTATTATTAATCTCGACGGACAAAAAGGTCTAGGTACTCATTGGGTTGCATATGCGATTGATCCACGTGAAATTGTTTTTTTCGATTTGTATGGGTTGGCACAACCAAAAGAATTTTTAAAATATGTTGACAAACTTCAAAACATTCCAATCTGGTATTCAACACTACCAACACAAAAATTAACAGATCCGCCAATATGTGGCCGTGAAGCACTCGCTGTACTCAACGCTGTGTCAAGGTCCCTAATGCCACCTCATAGAGTCGTACACGAGTATACATCATCCAACGTTTTAAACAAGCAATAAAGTATAATGGTAGATATTTACAGAAGATCAGCTAAAACTAAAACTCAGCAAGGTGACTTATCCAAATATGCAACGCTTGCTCAGCTCAGAAATGAAATCGATGATTTGTTAAACATTGCAAGTGTGGATCAAAACGAGGTAGTTATTTTTCAGGACAAACAGGAACGATTAAAAACAAGTAACATACAACTGTCAGATGTACTCATACGAATTGTCACCGCGGTTGTTAATAATATTGTTACGTTTACTGATCAAGGCAAGATACAAGATTCCGGTAATTCACTTAGCGATTATATATATATATATTTAAAAAAAAAAAAAAAAAAAAAAAAAAAAAAAAAAAAACGGCGATATTTTCACTTATAACATTATCATGTATCGAAACAAAATTACAGGACTTGGAGACCCAGCCGCAGCCACAGACGCTGCAACGAAAAAATATGTCGATGATCAAGAATCTAAGTTCATATCAGTTAACGGTGGTATGATGCGTGCATTTCTCGATAATAATCTCAGAACACCAGAATTAGATTTTGACGCTGCAACGGAAAAATACGTCGACGATAGCAATATCCCGAAGATGACTTCGCTGATGGCAATCAATGATGGGATGACAACATTCAGATCTGATTATACTGATCACGTACGAACGTTTTAGAATTTTCGTAGAATCGTAAATAGAGAAATAAATGAATTTTATGGAAGTCTAGCAGTTATTGATATTAAACTCGTTGACATAAAAAAGATTACCGACAGTGAAGTACAGACAGGCGCATCTGGATCAACACTATGGACACCACTCAATAAAATCCATCAAACATCGCGCTGAGGTTACCGGTATATACAGTTTCTCAGTAATCGGCGCTACAACATTTACAATATCTACCACAATTTCACGGCGTTATCCACTAACTGGATCTTCTGGATCTATGTTAGTAGTACTGGAGCAAAACAACGAGGAAACATTTGTATCGGAACCCGAAGAAAAAAAAACTTAGGCTTGTTGTATTATTGGTGTCTTGAATTAGTCGCTAAACTACCATCTACTTAATATATGATGAATCAAACCCCAATCGACGCTAACCAATACAGATACAATCAAGTATAAAAGTGGCAGATCCAAATAAAAAATATCATTGACGAGTACATAGTAAAAGTTAAAAAATATCGCAGACGTGTAGTTGTCGTTGACGTAGTTGTGTATTCGGCGTCTGCTATCATCGCTGGAACCGGCGTATTGCTATCAGCAGCAACGATTACATCGCCGGCAGTTGTGACAATCTGTGTTTCATCCGCAACAACAATCGCTGATATTTTCAATATCATTGCAAAGAAGACAGCTACATGCACAAACGCAAAATTACACGAGTACACAATAAAACTGCACGTGGCGATGATAGCATACTCCAAAGTATCATCGTTGATTTCGTCGTATCTCAGTGATGGTAAACTATCCGATGAGGAGTTTACAACGATAATAAAAACTTACAATGACGTATTTGACGAAAAAATGGAAAACCCCACTGAATACCTGGATCTAGAATTAATGAAGCGGGAATAAAATCCTAATTTAGAATCAGGGTTTAGATAATAATGTCAAACGGATTACTACAACAGATTGTCACTAATACAACACCGTCGAAAACCACAATGATGTCAGCAAGCTCAACTAATCCTGAATTCAGCGTTAGCTTTCCAACTGCGATTCCAGCCAAAGAAATAGCGCTAGCACAATAACGAGTTTATTATAGTTGGCCAAATATCAGATAAATATCGTTCTCGGGATTACCCGCGAACAATTCACTGGTATTTGCAAATAAGAATAAACCCGACGGAACTCCCGACTGGCAAGTTGTAAGTATACCCACGGGCAGTTATCAAATAGAACACAGATCAATGATGAAATTCAGCGCAGAATCAAATCTGTAACGGGCAAGGAATCCAAGATAGCAATTACTGTTCATGAGCCAACTTTATCAGCCGCGATTGAAATAAATTCGCAGGATTATACCGTTGATATATATTCTTCATCGATCAGAACTGTATTAGGATGGTCAGAAGTTCTGCCGGGTTATCAGGAACAACCAGAACCGAAACGAGCTGATTATAATTCAGACGAAAAAAATATTTTCGAGTAGACTACATAGAATATAGCCCCCCTAATACTGAAATATGGTTGTTTATAAGAAGGGGTATGGCACCTAAACCGTACATAGATAAAGATGTACCCTGGAATCTTCAATTTGATCATTATAAACATACATATAGTTTCCATAAGATTAAAGATTTTTTTGATAAAATTATTTTCTTTTATAATGTAAGTATAGGAGAACTACGCGATAAATTTCATAATTACGTAATATAATATACCAATGAAAAACTTTGTGAGGAAATTATTTCAATAAACTTGTAGTCTGTTATTGATTTAACAGATAACAAACAAGAGTTTTTAAAGAAAATGGCAGTATCTGAGGCTGATTTACCAAAATTCAAATTATACGGAGATCTTGACAAAGTCGGCGATATTATCGATGAATAGTTTCCAAAAGTTATTGCCGCATGAAGAACAATAAACCCGCCAGCAGGTATACTCAGACACAACAACGATCCATACGTTAAAGGTCGTCATATATCGCCGGGCATTGTAAATGTTACATCAACGATCACGGTCAACCTTGTTTGTAACTCATTGATGGCAGCTATCAAGTAGAGCTTGAAAAAAACAATCAGGCCCAGCAGGGATATATTTCATATACGTTTACACCGCAAGTTCCACCAGGATACTTAGTTGTATCAGAACCAATTAATCCTGTTTATCTGCGATTACATATTCCGTTATTATCAAGGATACATTTCAAATTTACTGACCAAGACGGCCGTTTGCTTGATACCAACATTTAAAACCAACTTACATTATTGTGAATTAAGTCTCAAATAATCATAAATGTTTAATCACAAGTACAAAAGAATGGAATATTCCAAATGAATTCCAAGTCTTGAATGTGCTGATATACCAATAGCATTGCATGTGCTAAGGTGCTAACAGTCTTGATGTATCACAATGGCATTGCCCAGAACGTCTCCGAATGGGTTCATAATAATCTTGAAATAGTGCTCAAGTCCAAAATGTCAATAAGTGCTGCACTTCCAGTGACTAATTTAAATAATTTCTCTCAAATTATATCTGAACACAACTAAAATCGATTCCAAAAAGACTGATATTAAAATAGACTGCATAATTGTTTACTTTGTCTTCCTTATACACAGACTGTCACGTGACATACACACAACATATTATGACCTGGACCTAGGTAATTTCCAATGGAAATTTCCATCTTATTCTTAAACAAGGTTTAGCCAAAAAACATGACAAAATCAACCAGACCATGGTTTTCCCAAGGGATCATCCAATGTCCTGAACTCAAATCCAAGTAAACATATTGTTTACAAATGATCATGATCTTAAAGTATAATCTACAATCATGGACAAAAGTTATACACAGTATAGATATACATAATATAGTTATAAAGTTTGTGACATCCTATAAATAAAAGGAATAAAGTATATATATATATATATAATTTATGAAAATATTTCTTTATGAAATTTCTTTTTAATTTTTGTAAGATATTAGCTTTATGAGATATTCAGTGATCTTACCAGATATGCTATGAAGTTTAAAAAATATGCTATGAAATATTTTAAAGATATTATAACATTATAAAACGTCAATCATACTTTATAATCTACCTTATTTATCTCTTATAATGAACATTAAATTATTAAGATATTTAATATTGTTTATTAGATAGCTTATAAACTCTTTAAGATATCTTATAAACTTTATAAGATATCGGATATTAAAGCTTTTGTCATCTATGTTCCTCAAATGAGGTAACAAAGAAAGTTTCAGAGCAAATCTGGTAGCTTGACCGCATATAATAACAAGAACTGAGCTGTTGATGGCCGAAACAATGTTCTTACTTTGATTGGAATATTGACCATGAAAATCATTCTTCAACAAGTTCATCGGATGCGGAAACACGATTTTAATAGACAGTCCTCTACAAATCTAGTACAAAATATTGAAGATTGCTTCTGAAATTGGGAAGCGAAAATCTAAGCTATTTTCCAAAGCAACTGTTCAGTTTGTCAGTTTTGTAGTTCGGATTGTAAAGAAATGACATATTTCTACGGAAGCATTTGCATACATTCCACTTTTACATTTCTATGCACTTGAATCCACATCCTGACAATTTTATTCAAACGCCTCAGAACGCATTTCTTTTAAATAGTAATATGTTCCACAAACCCACCGCTGTTAATTTCACCCGTTGTATTTTTTTTATTAAAGCATGCAAAATAATAGATCCCCACTAAGAACTTCAAATAGGCTTGAGAACAGCATATGCCTCTTTCAGTCTTTTATACTTTCACAGAAAGATGGATAATATCATCTCATTATCAAGTTCATCTGTCCGTCCGTTGACAATTTGGTTTCCGTGCGATACGCTCGGTACCGTTATCAACCTTTGCAGTTGGGTTGCGCAACAGGGAGACAATCATCTCTCTCGATTAAGTGCGACTTTCTGTTGATTTTGTCATCGTATGGTAGGAAGTCTAAATGTCAAAACCATAATGGCCACCATTCCATTTAATAACCCGAGTTCTACATAATGTACTTACTCCAAATTTTAAATTTGCGTTCACTACAAAATAAAGAGAAGTCTGATGATGTGCGGGTCAAAAAGTTGAAGCACAAGGCCATCACGACCTAACGAATTGTTTTTATCCGTTTTAGATTGGTATTAGATGCTATATATTAAACATTTAATATAATTTTATTACAAAATATTTATATTTATGCTGGTCTGTGAATGAGTGCATTTACAAGGGAAATAATCTGTAAGTACAAGTCCAAACAATCATACGAGCACTTTGTAATTTCAACAATGATTACTCTCTCAAATGAAATCTAAACACAACAATAAATACTTCTGCAGACTGGAAATAAAACAAGAACAGTAATATGAATAAGAATCAAAATTTGTTCACTTCTTCCATCTTATATAAATCCCCAGGACTCTATGTCTCAATACCTGCCCACCTGTCATATGCTGCAGTAGTCAATATACCAACAGAAAATTACCCCAAACTGTAAACATATTATCAAGGCTGGGGTGTAGAACTGAAGCCAAGGAAACAACCTATTTAAAATAGCTTTAATTATCATAAAATATAATCTACAATAATGGGCAAAAAGTAGCTGTGTAATATGTTTTTTTATGAATGATCATTACAATCTACAATCATGGACAAAGGTTAAATACGCAGTATAGATATTCATAACATTACAAGTTCATTACATTAAAAGTTCATTAATTTTGTGGGTTTTTTTTACATTATATATAATATATATATATATATATTACTCCCCTCCCAGCTTTGTTGGGGTGGGTGTCATGGGTTTGGTTATCGTTATCTAGAGGTGATCGCCTACGGTGTAATTTGCCCGCAGCGAGTAAGTATCAATAGAAATTGTGAAATTTACAGGTGGAATAGATAAAGATCTGAGCAGGTATATAGAACAAAATAACACGAGCCCCCGTTACAAATAAAGACAAAATTTAATCTAAATTCCTAACAATAAAGTTCATAAACAAAAGTAATAATGCATTACGATTGAAAGATACATTTCTTTCTTTTTGAATTAACTTATTCAACGATTTTCAAACACAAATATGATGATACTAATAGCCGATCTGTTAAGCGATAGAATTATCTCATCATCAAATCGAGTGGAATCGAACACAGCTTTGTACAGTTTCATAACCTGATGGTCTTGATTCAGTCCAAATTCCACAGCTACTATCCCTTTTGACTTCCTTGTGCCGGTAAGTATGGGTCTTCTTCACTTTTCCCTTTCTTTTCCAAATTCTCAGGTGTCTCGCCTCTTTCGCCCCTTCCAACTTTGTGTCCACTTTGGGTTTGTAATACGTGAGACGTCCCGTTGAGCTATCTCACCTTGTTTCCAAGCTCTCACTTCCAGAACTGTGTCTGTCAATTTTTCCAGACAATCGCTTCCCCTGGATGATTTTACGAGTGAATTTACTTCTTAAATCACTCGGAGTCTTTTTACATTGTTTCTCTTGCAGAAAAAAGCGTAGACCGATTTCAAATTTGCTATTAGCACATTTAAACCGAGAGTTTTCATGTGGAACCACGCTCCCTTCACAGCGTGACCAATACATTTCCCGCCTGAACTAGGCTCAAACAATGCAGTTCGCCTGACAAACATTGATTACCCAACTGATTCCTGGTAACTTTCAGAAATGACAGTTTTCCATACCGATCAGAATTTGACCCCTCCTGTTCAGTTTAAACAAACGTAGCCTTAATCAAAAATCGCTAAACTCATGACAGAGACTGTACCAATCCGTGCATTATGGCGATTTAACTCGTGCAGGTCCCCATAAATCTAATTAATCGTACACGTGTCCAACTAAATGTGATTGACAGAAAAATTTGCTCCATTACAATATATATATATATATATATATATATATATATATATATATATATATATATATATATATATATATATATATAACACATTATTTGCAATTTTTCATTAAAATCTGGAACGATTTATTCTTATTTTCGTCGTTGTAATTTTTACCTTCACATGAATCTTGACTGCTACTGTTTCAGTTAAAGTAGGGCTACTTTAAAAACAAAAGGGAATGAAAAGGAGAGGTAAATATGGATAGTTTATAAAAGAAAACAGTATGAAATTTATGTAAATTACTGTAAAAAAATGAAACCTTCTAATTGACTCGCTTCATAACTTGGAAGAAAAGAATGCTCTTGTATACTACCCGTCTATTTAGTCCAGGCTGATTCCATGTTTTTAAACACTCTGCTCCACATCACAAAGACCTTATCTGAACTTGCTTAGCTACGGCCGTTTATGAAGTGTGTAATCGAGTTTTGACATAAATCAGAAGAAAAAAAAAAGAAGGGATGGTTGGGACATTTGGAAAAAAGTAAGAAAACAAGCAGGCTGCTGGAAAGACTACTTTTAATTAGTACTATATTGCTGTCAAACCCTATGCGTACATACAGACAAACACCTATTTTTTCCGCAAACCGAACTGTCATCGAGTTAGTGATGCCATAGACATAGAGGGATTCCGAATTAAAACATTATTGCAAGCACCTTGACATAATAACGTTAGAATTCTTGTTAGACCGCGAAGCTTTGGATTCAAAATTTGGGGATTTGTAAATTTATGTTCTTTTCTCTGTTTTGGGGGGGGGGTGTTGGTGGGGGGCGAGAACAAAATTTAATGATGAAATACCTATCTTCCCCTTATGCGTAGTTAACCTTTTCGGAACTGACATTACCCCTTGTGGGTATAATAAAAATTCCATCCTCTCATTAGATGGGAAGTTCTAACAAGTTAAAACAAGCAGAACACAGACCTAGTCTGTTCCTTACGTCTGAAGCCCATGCACATTATTAATCATTCTTTTTCCCCCAACGCATGTTACTTGTAGGATATTGGAGCCGGGAGGGAGTAGTTATGATCCTAGCATGAAGGTGGATAATCTAGGAGCTGTTGTGCATAAGATAGCCCCTGTGGTGCAATAGAATGTCTCGCCTCTGAGACAATGTCCCGGGCTGCTCTACCAACAGGTCGAGAAGATCGTTGAACCACGATCATGGGGGCTATCAAAATGAGCTGAGCAGTGAAGGTCTCTATTTCTTTAAAAACATTAAAGGGGGGGGGGGGCGGGATTGTAGAATCATTCTAAATGGTGGGAAGGCATAAGCGAACAGACGATCCCACTTTAGGTTGAAAGTATGCACTGCCCAAGCCCTCTGGTCTGGGACCGGGAAAACATAAAAAAGGAAGTTTGTTTAGTCTTGTCACAAACAAGTCCTATGGGCAGCCGTCACCGCCAAAATTACATTAATCAAATGATGTAGTATGAAATCAAATGATTTAACCCAGGAAAGGAAATGATGATAAATCCAGATTCCAAATGATATGGTGTCACATGAAATGATTTAGGGAACAAAACCGAATGATGAATTTAGATTCCAAATGACGAGGTATTAAATGAAATGATGTAGTGTGAAATGAAATGATTTAACCTAACAAATGGAATTATGAATTCAGATTCCAAATAATGTTGTGTGATATGAAATGATGTAGCATGAAATGAAATGATTGAACCCGAAAAATGAATAATGAATTCAGATTCCAAATGACGTAGTATTAAATGAAATGATTTAGTATGAAATTAAATGATTTAAAGAACAAAACAAAATGATGATATCTGCTTCCGAATGAAGTGATATTAAATAAAATGACGTAGTCTAAAATGAAATGATTTAACTCAACAAATTAAATCATGAATTGAAATTCCAAATGATCTGGTATTAAATAAAATGATTTAAACAACAAAACGGAATGATGAATTCTGATTCCAAATGACGTTTCATGAATTGAATTTACATAGCATAAAATCAAATGATTTAAACCAATACATGAAATGATGAATTCAGATTCCAAATGACGTGATATTAAATAAAATGATTTAAAGAAGAAAATGGAATGATGAAATCTGTTTTCAAATGACGTGGTATTAGATAAAATGATATAGTCTAAAATGAAATGATTTAATCCAACAAATGAAATCATGAATTTAAATTCCAAATGAGTTGGTATTGAATAAAATGGTCTGAAGAACCGAATGGAATAATGCATTCAGATTCCAAACGACGTGGTATTAAATGAAATGTGTTGAAAGTAAACGGCCTGACTGAGAACAGCACTACATTGTAAGGTCAAACTGCAAATCATCTAGCGTAAATCCAAACATACAAAGAGGGGCGCTGTTAACCATGATGTATGGTGTCAGTACGCCCAAATTTATAATCTAGAGAAGTATGTTCAGCATTAGGTTGAGATTTTTTGCAGACGAAGCTTGGACAGCCAAAGTGTTTCCGTCCTATGTTATAAACAAGAACTATATTTTCCAATCAACATCAAGTGTTTTGATCCACATTAACGAATGTGCGTGTGTTCTTTAATATTTCTCCGCCTTGCACTACGTGAGTTTCCAATTAAGGCTTCTACAAACTTAGATCTATCAATTAAGGAAATTAAAATTTTGGTCTTATTTGATCAATAATAAATACCGCGTATGATAACCTGATATAGCATACACACTAAACTAACAAGTTGTTTCTCGCTTACATTACTGGATTACGTACATTCGTCGAAGTCCTATATGTAATAATTCTTCCTTTGTCGCCATGGAATCCCAGTTTTCAGCGACATATTACTGTGGAGATTTTCTCTCTCTCTCTCTCTCTCTCTCAAAGAAATGAATACATGAGTAATAAACAGTTGCCTCCTTTGGAGTGTTTTGTGACGAAAACGAGCACAGATATACTTGAATAAACCCAAATTTAGCAATGATGCATGAAAATACCAAAGAAAGGTGTCATTGATAGATTTCATCAGGGTTTGTAAAAAAAGACCCATAAAACCAGCATAGCGAGTTCTAAGTGATAGCATGTTAACTCTTTGGGTAATGACAGTTTCGGATACTCTCTCTCTCTCTCTCCATAGAATGATTTATTATTATTATTATTATTATTATTATTATTATTATTATTATTATTATTATTTATATGGTAGCTTATAACTTTTAAGTACTGACCCGGTTTAAAATCAACTAATAACAGGGCTGTCTCCAAAAATATAATCCTGTCAGTTTCATACGCCTCCACAAATCAAGAAAACAGTGTATATATTGCTTTATTTTTCATATGTTGGTCATTTATTGGTAAAAGTACATAAAGGGAAAAGCGCATAAGGCATGATATTGTCCTTGGGTATATTTTAAAAGTGTATGATCAGTATACGGTAATGATAATATAAGGCTAAATTTTATATTAGAAGTAACATTGATAGAGAATGTGGTCATTAGAATATACATTTTGGGAAGTGAACATAAACATGGAAGTTTATTAATGCATTTTTATCGCAAATATTATAAAAACTGACACGAGCCTTATGCAAACAGTATTCGCGCGACAAGCTGAAGCAATTGGAATAATAGTCAAATTATTATTTTGGTAGTTTCTATTTCTGTTCATATCACATCCTTTTTATCAGCCATAAATGTAGTCTTTTATCTCCCAATATATTAAACCTAATACCAAAATAATAACTTTGTATTTTTTTAAATGTCTAGTTTAACTGAATCAGGTAGTTAAATGATTTCTTTCTTCAACAGTTTTCCACCTACATGTTACTTCTGCCGTGTCTACATTTTTAAAATAAAAATGAAGATAGAACTTTCATAGTCATATATGATTTTGTAAAGTTTCTTAAATCTAATTATTCGATTCATGACAATAAAAAATTATGAAGACAAAAAATAGTTTGCAAAATTACAGAGACATGATGCTGGGGTAACACAGACAAGCATGATCTGTGCTTTTTTTCATCATAAGACATTCTAGGCAACTATTTATTATTCACGTATTCATTTCTTTCGAAATCTATTACTGATCTGGAGAAATAAGGAGGTTGTTATTTAGCATTACCGCAAACCAACTCGGAAGGCAATCCCTTCAAAGTTTGCCAAACGAAAGTGTTTCCATGCGTGCTACCCTGTTGTATGAGGTACGCAATCACCGACGTGTTGTCTGAGACCATCACACAGCGATTGTTTACTTGGCTATCATATCCCACCGGTTTATGTGTAGTATAGATTTTTCCAGAGACAACGAACTCTGAACTTTGAAGAACATGACACTGCGGCTCCAACTGAGTGCCCCACTCCAAATTTGATGCGTTCACGAACAAACAGGAGTGGGGTTTGGACGCCGGTTAGTAACCGGTTGTGATTTCAGAAAGAGGAAAAATTGGGATGTGAAAGTTCGCATCCTTTTTTGGGGGGGGGGGGGGTTTACCAGGATATCTGGAAGTATAAGGCCATAGACTGGTCGCTTAACATCCTCTCTCCTTTACCCTTCAGTAGAAAGTAGTACATCTCTTTAACCTTACGAGATTTGACTATTGGAACAAACAGCATGTTAGTTCTTTTAAGAAGAAGGCGTTCTCATAACTGAAGCTGGTCTAACAGAGGATCCACCCATCGTCCATTATGCTGGAAAAGGCCTCTCAAAAGAAGGCTTGTCGAGCACCTATGGGAACTGCTGGGAAAGGGATGCACCACAAGAGAGCGAGCGAGTCACTTGGGATGTTAATTCTCCTCCCACATGATTGATAGAAGGGCCTGCAAGCTCCATCCCTGGACCTTTCTGACGACCAACGGGCGATTTAGACTGGGGTTGCTGCATCTTTTAATGAACTCTATCGTCAGCCTCAAAAGAATGATCATCATGAACGTGCTTCCGTACCATTCTTGACGGACTAGGAGGAGATGCGAAGGGCCAGTGTTTTTAGTCCTTCGGGTCACGAGTTATCAGAGAGAATGAGCCCTCTGAAGATGGTCTCTGCCACCAGAAAAGCAGCCCAAAGAAGGTTCTTACTGTGTTTACCAGTAAGACAATGTACGTTTCCAGAGCAACATCCCTATGCATGTGACAGTCGTCATTTAGAAGACGGAAGGATGCTGCCAAGAAAAGATTGGCATGCGAGGCTATGGTGACAAGCTGCCTAGCCTGAAGTTCCAACGCTTTGAGTATCTTAACTGGAAGGCACGAGGGGGAGCAGCCCTTAACTCTGCATATCAAACTCTTTGCTCAAAAGCTTCGAGAAAGCTCACTGACAGTAGCTGAATTGGGGTAGAAAAAGATCTGGACACGAGTATATCCAAATGGAAGAGAACTTACTTGTCCTTTGAGCAGCACGAGGGCTTGGGACACATATCTCTGGGTACAAGACTGAGCTTTTTCTCCACTGTCAGTGTCAATGGATGGGAGTAGGCAAGATAGGACATGCCAGTTCTGTCAAACTTATTACAGTTCTCTAAGAGTGACAGGGTGTCTTCATACTGCTATTGCTAATGGGAGGCAGGAATTTGTAACCCCATGGGAAGAAGACTGCCTCCTTCCTTCCATTTATGTCTCTACTTTACATGTAGATGATGTCAAGTTGCAACCTGCAACAACCCTGCGATGAGGCCAAGACTTTGATGCGAATTGTGGCATAACTGGAAAGGACAATTCACTTCTCTGATGCAGATGTCCCCACCTTCCATAGGGGTGAAGAAGTATTATAGGGAAGGGGAATACCGATTCAGTCCTTTTCCCTAGTCTCACACATGTATGTTTACTCCCAGTCCTCAATGGGTTTCATCAGAAGCCTGGCAAGAGAGTCGGCCTTGACCCGATCCTTGTCCCATACTGAAGGGGCTCTAATGACCTGTGACCAGTTAAGTGACTCTGATCTGCAGTGCAGGGGGACCCATCCTCAGATCTTATGTAACTAGATCACAACCTTCTCCTTCCAGGGCATGTTGAGCCTCCCAATGCCATCACTAAACTATGGGCTGCAAAAGGATGCTGTTCTTACTCCTATGTATGCGTGTGTTGACTTGTTCTCTTCCTTCACTTTGCTGTGGGCTTGGAAAGGGCATTGCTCTACTTCAAGGGAGGGTGCAACCTGTTCCCCACCTTAGCATTTGTTCTCCTGGGAAAGACCCTGCACCTAACCTTAACAGGCATGAATTGGGCTGAAACTGCTGCCTAATATACATCTCCACAAGATTGATCCCACATGCTCTCTGGATCAAAGTGTGACCTTCACACTGAAGAGCTATCTTCTTTTGAGACCAGAGTGATTTGGAGAAGGAAACAACAAATACCAGAAGAATTGTAAGAGAGAATACTGCAACCAAATATGCAACAGACTGATGGTATAAACTCTCCAGGCTATATGGAGAACCATACTAAGATGCCAGATAAGTGTTCTTGACATGGGTTTCTTTGGTCTAGCACTGGGGTATCATGCTGCAGACTTGTAGCATTATGTCCCAACCAGTCACATTATTCTGACATCAGGCCAACTGGTCATAACAATAACCTCTTAATGCTGAGTGCCAAGCAAGGCAACTGCAAGTACCATTTTTATCATTCTCTGATAGGACTCAGCCTGGGTTCGAATCCAAGGAGGTCATGCTAACCACTTAGGCCACCAGAGCAGTTATTCTTTGCCTTATTTCTGAACTGAACTTATCTAAACTACTGTTGGATAAAAGATCATAGCTACTGCATATGGGCCCATGATGTGGGGAACAAAATGGCTCTGTGTTCTAATTCTTAACTTCCTAGCACTCCCCTCTAATGGATGGATGAAATTTTTATTATGCAGGCAAGAGTAATTTTGGTCAAAGAAAGTTAAGCTATGCAATAAAGACGTATAACATATTACTAATAAACTTAATTTAATGAATATTTTTGGTCAAATTCATGCAGTCACTCTGAAAAGTACTGCTTGAAAATAAATTTGTGTACTTGTTAACATGAAAATTCCATGAATTTATCGTCCAGAAAGCATAATTTATGCCAAATACATGGTTAAAAAAGTGATTTTCAGTGGAGTTTCTCTTTTCTATATAAGTCTATGGAGAGATACTGCCAGGATTTAATCTAAGGGGAAGGGGGTCCCTCCTAGTCACCCAAATAAGGGAGGGATAGAAAAAAGGAGGGGTAGGAAGAAACTGCCATAGTTTAATACTTACTAATACTTTAATATCTGTCTGTTCCTGCTTCACTCTGTTACAGCCAAACTGGAAACAAAATCTTTTAAAGATGTTGCCTCTGTTGTATAAGCATTAACATATTGTTTCCAAACATAATCTGTTCCTTATCTGTCTATGAATAGTGTTTTGTGTGGAGAACCCTTCTGTTGCAATCTGAAGGGGCATATACTAAACATGCCATCGGGTACTTGTCCGTCAATGATAAACCTGGGTAATAAAATGAACAACTAGGTACCCGGAAAAAAAAAAGAGTATTCCAAGTTCAAATCGCGACACAGAATAATGATTAAAGTTCAAGGTTCGTGTTGTGTGTGCATTTATTCATCATAAGAGGCTCGTATGGCTGCTTACAATTTACTTGTCATACACGTACTATGTAATAATACATGGGAGGACACTTCTCTCCTTTCTCGCATGACCTATTTAAGAAACAAAGCTGATATTTAAAGCTAGACCTCCTAATTTCGTGCCTGTCCATAGTTCGTGTGCCAGATATCATAAAAAAAGCAGGCTGTATTGATGTGACTGTTATATGTTATATGACTGAAAAATGTTAGAGGAGAGGGATGTTGTTAAACATGTTGCACCGGACAATCAATAAGGGAGGAACCATGGCAGGTCGAGTATACTACAACAGTCATCATTTGTGAACTTTACAACT
This sequence comes from Megalonaias nervosa, assembly GCA_016617855.1. Classification (NCBI taxonomy): domain Eukaryota; kingdom Metazoa; phylum Mollusca; class Bivalvia; order Unionida; family Unionidae; genus Megalonaias; species Megalonaias nervosa. The sequence goes on from JAECUM010034021.1 coordinate 19,143, forward strand.
ATTTGTGAAAGTTACTGTAGACTTGTTAAAGTGAGTGTTATGCATAAATAATTTATCCATTTCTTTTGTTTCTATACACTTATATTAACCACTTATCCACATGGATTTAGCCAATTTGCTACAAAAATCTTAACTGCAGTAAGTAGCAAAAATAAATGTACCTTAAATAAAATAAATATGTTTTTCATAAAGTTTTCTTTAATTTATGGCATGTAATATACAGATTGCTCTTTTTATGCTCAGATTACACTTTTTGCCCCTTATATTAGTATTAAATTATGCTTGTACCTCTCTTGGGGGTCAGCATGTGTGAACCTACAACAAAGCAGTTCAGGTTCACATTTAATACAATTTCCCTTGGATCAGGTACCCGATCATTAGGATTGACGGGTACCTGGTACAAATGTTCGAAAATTCTGACATCTCTAGCATATACATAGCTAGCTGAGCCAGCTTGAATAAGTTGGGAAATTGTTCTTGATGATTATTATGTACAATTTTCCAATGCTCGCAGGTATTTATCTTTTGGATACATCTGCTCCAAAATAAGATCTATCATTAACATAAACTCTGCCAAAGTTTCACTTTCTTCAATCAGTGTTTTACTGACAATTATGCCATATTTTCTTAGCAGTTCCATAATGCTGTATTAGGGTTTGAAGTCCACCATTGCCATGGTCTGCTTGTTCAAACAGAGGTAGTTTGATCAAATAAACATCTTTATTTATTTTTTATTCTTATTTATTCAGTTATCTTAACCCTTAGTATAGGGCTATATAGTTTTGTAGTACACGATCCTGCAGGGCTTAACTGTTTCAGAAAAGAAATGAAAACTGCACTCTACTTTTAAATTGCTTATAATTACACTAGTATTTGGCCAGTCCACATTTAAATAGAATGGAAAGGGGGTGGGGTGGGGGTGGGGGATGACTGGCATGCCACCTATTTGGTCCATCCAGCATGTACTTAATATCATTTTTGAGTTCAAAATCACTCACTGGTATCTCCATTTAACACTTTCCCAGCTCCAATAATCTGATATACTTCATAACTTTAAAAATTATTGTATTAGCCATGTATTCAAGGTTTAGATCATGGCTAAGAATTATGCATATAAACTTCATTGCTTTATGAAAATTAGCTACAGAGGTGGTATTAGAACTGAAATTTACCTGAACAAATGTAAATGTTTCAAAGGATGAGTATTCAAAATAAATACAGTATGGGTTTTGCAGATTCACTGATCGGGCAAATATAACTAAATGGATATACAGTGGTCCCCCTCATGAATGGCCTCCCTGGCCAGCAGTCACCCACTCTTTACAGCCAGAATCACTTGGCACAGATGAATTTGTGTTCTAAAGTACCCCTCAAGAAAGGCCACTCCTCTAATGTGACCAGCGACAACATATTGGTGCAAAAATGTAAAATTTACCCCTCACAAGCAGCCACATTTTATTTTAATATGTGTCCAGAACCAATATTTGATTACGGTAAGGTAAGTAATCCGAATATCCTTCCCCAATGTCTATTTTTGGATGTCAGGTTTTCGTTACTGAAAGAAGTGTTGGCTGAAGTATGTGTACCACTAAAGTTATTGTTATATCATGAACCCCAACACTTACAGGAAATGGGGTCAGCAATAGTTTGATAGAGCTTTGGGCATCACACAGCGGATTTCTTCTTTTTTAAATTGATGATTATGACCGGATGTAATTGTCAAGATCATAACATGCTCAGATAGAAATGGGGTCAGCAATGTTTCGATTATGACTGGACGTAATTGTCAAGATCAGAGCATGGTCAGATAGGCTAAATATAGATTTTGTCGATGAACACAAAGAGAAATTAATCTTGAACAAAACAGGGTACCAGACAAAGACCAAAAAGTCACGTAACAGTAAATGTATCACTTCCTTTAGAACAAGGCATTTTGTTTACAAAAGTTTTGTCTGCAAAATTAAATTGCAGTTCTGTACAATTGGCAACACAGGAATAAATCGTTGCAAAACTTTATCATGTCATCACGTAAACTAAGAAATAGTACTTTAAAAGAGAAAGTATAAGTTATTTGACTTGACAATGCAGAGAGTTCACCTGCCTAAAAATTTTGTTTGGAGACTCAAATAATCAAAATTGTGAAAGATAAGAAGAATATTCTGTAGCAGTGGGAAAATGGAGTAAATGGAAAGAGAATTATTTTAAATACGAAACAACGTATGCACCAAGATTTAAATAGCATTTTTGAATGGTTTTGCGATGTGCATGCCAACAATACCCAACTCACATTTCACGCCTATGAATAAGAACTATTAATTTATGTTACTTGAAATAACTCTGTTTTTAAGACAAGAAGAAGATTTTAATAATTAATGCTAGTTTTAAAGGAAGATATTAACTGCTTTAAGTTATATGTAGCTTTCCAACTATATACACATATACATACACATCTCACAAATAAAGTCCCCCTCTGGAAAGGCCACCCGTCTTATAAGGACACTTTCCCCATGCAGAAGGGGTGGTCGTATAAGAGGGAGACCACTGTACAGATAAGCAGATTTAGGTTACTATACATTATGCTTGAAATTTTATTACATACACTTTTGAAACATCTTATAAATACATTTGAAACATCTTTATACATACAATGTACAGATATTCCTTTGAATCAAGATATTTCAATTTTCCCTGATGAAATAATCATTTTGGAGTAAATCTAAAGACATATTTATAAATGGAACAAACATATATAAATGATGTTCTATAACCTGGTTCTGACAAACAAAATATAAATACTGTTCTATAAACTGAGTCTGACAAAACACAAATATACAATGTTTTATAGCCTGGCTCTGACAAAGCAAACACAAAATAAATGATAGTTCTATAATCCAACACAAAATAAACAAAGCTCTATAACCTGGCTCTAAGAATGCAAACACAAATACGTACACAATGTTCTATAACCTGGCTCTAAGATTTCAAACACAAATACACAATGTTCTATAACCTGGCTCTGACAAAACAAACACAAATATACAATGTTCTATAACCTGGCTCTGACAATGCAAACACAAATACACAATGTTCTATAACCTGGCTCTGACAAAACAAACACAAATAAACAATGTTCTATAACCTGGCTCTGACAAAACAAACACAAATAAACAATGTTCCATAACCTGGCTCTAAGAATGCAAACACAAATTCACAATGTTCTATAACCTGGCTCTGACAATGCAAACACAAATACACAATGTTCCATAACCTGGCTCTGACAAAACATACAAATAAACGATGTTCTATAACCTGGCTCTGACATAACAAACACAAATACACAATATTCTATAACCTGGCTCTGACAAAACAAACATAAATACACAATATTCTGTAACCTGGCTCTGACAATGCAAACACAAATACACAATGTTCTATAACCTGGCTCTGACAATGCAAAGACATATACACAATATATAGCCTGGCTCTGACATAGCAAACACAAATACACAATGTTCTAAAACCTGGTTCTAACAAAACAAATACAATGTTTTATAACCTGGCTCTGAGAAGACTCGACACAAATAGACAATGTTCAACAACATGGCTCTGAAAAAACAACATGTATATTTTAAGTATGAAATCTACAGATTTATGGTATCACAAATATCACCATAAATATAAATGAACTAATTATGCAATAATGCAGATAATCTAACTTTGAGAATAAATTACACACTGCATGCAGAATTTTTATTCTTTTGCAATTGGTTAAATAATAAATCTTGCTAACAAACATTCTTGATCAAAACTGATATCTGTATCAATGCTTGTAAGAGTTCTTGGATTTCTAAATGGACTAAAAGTGATTAAATATGCTACTTTGTGAGAATGATTTCTGTGCCTCCAGTTTGGGGCGCTTTACTGCTGGCTGTCTGCTGATCTGGGATGACTTCTTTTCAGCTGGGGCTGGTTGTTTCTGAAACATAAAGAGGTCTTACAGATAGATGTCAATCAGTCTACATCAACATGTACATGTAAAAACCTTCATAACGTGATTATGATGATAACTATAAAAATACATTCAAGCATGTAATGTCTGTAAAAGTAACTTGATTATGGTGCATTAATATATATTACCCACATGCATCAACAAGAAAGTTTTACATGAACAGGACCACAATGCCACCATTGCATAGCATCAGATTACCTTATAGCTCATCAAGGGAAGGAATCTTCAACAAATACATTTTCCTGGTTTGGTAAAACAGTATGTGTAAATTAAAAATCACTTCCCTAGTAAACTGAAGTCCCACAGAATTTCCAAACCTAACTGCTAAAATCTACTATAGGCTGTCCCAGTTAAACATACTTGGCAGCCTAGGAAGGCACTTTCATTGTGGAGTAGTCACCCATAGATGCAACTCAAAATTTTGTATTACTGCATATGAAGTGAGTAATCAGAGCACCCTGGCATACATTTTTTTTTTAAACATATGCCTTCTTTGGGCCAATGTAGCCTAATCAAAACAGTGGTAAAAGTAAGATTGTCTAAAAGTACTAAACTGCATTACCTCCCTTTTTTCAGGTTCTGTTTTGTTATGTGTGACATCAATCCAGAATGAGCCGACCATCCATTACTGCAGAGGTTAAGAGACTAAACAGTCATTTCAAATAATGAATGTTGTACTGTGTGCATCACATGGTCACTGCATGTTGTTATTAACAGAAAAAGGCCAATTTCTTTCTGTTTTAAAAAAAATTCTATAGGTAAGGCTGGGACGTTTATGTCAAACCCATGATTAAAATCTTGCTGCAAAAATCTTTGACCTTTGACCCAATGTCAAAAGGTTGAACAAGAATGTTGCATAATGAACGGTGTTAACTTTATCAAAATTCATCCCATGTATTCAGAAAGTCCACAGGAAATGGAAGCAAATAGTGTTTGAACAAAATCCACAGGAAATAGTGCAAACAGTGTTTGAACAAAATCCATAGGAAACAGGCAAATTGTGAATGAACAAAAACCATGGGCAATAGTGTTTGAACAAAATTCATGGGAAATAAAGGCAAACAGAGCATGAACAAAATCCATGGGAAATTGTGTTTGAACAAAATTCATGGGAAATAGTGTGAATGAAATCCATAGGAACTAGAGGCAAATGGTGTATGAACAAAACCCATAGAAACTAGAGGCAGACAGTGTATAAATCCATCAAGGATTTTAGGAAATAGTTCTCCATGTACCTCTCAAATTTTAGCATCCAATGGGTGACCTACTTGAAAATTTAAGTTACTGTTTCAAATTTTAGGTCACCAAGCCCCAATAATTAGGTTGCCTTAGACATTCAAACCAACATTCCATTTAGTGGGGAAGTATTGGAAGAACATTATAAGAACTGTTTGGGTTAAAGCAAATTAAAGTGTAATTATTAAAAAATGTTATTTTTAATAGTATTTCTACACCTGTCTCACAGAACTGTCAATAATAATAATAATAATGAAGACTTGCTACAGTGCTTAATCACACACACACAAAATTACAAAGATCACATGACACTGGGATTACAAAGAAAGTATAAAAATAATTATGGGTAAAGAAATATTGCAAGATCTTGAATCTGTTCTTGCAGTTTCAGCCTCAAGTGAATCATTAAAAGACACTGACTGCATTTCTCTAAACCATCTCTCCACATTCTGCCTGACTTCTGTTATGTCTATTTAATTTATATCGTGTGCTTGACTTTTGTCCATGATTGAGGGTTGTAGTTGGAGTTTCTGCATGCCTGGCATTCGTCCATGATACTAAGTTGTAAACAAGATGTCAAAATTTTACTTCAAGGCCTAACTTTGTTTATGACTTCAGTTGAATTTTCCAATAGAATGATTAGTTTTCCAGAACATTCCATTTTGTTGTAGGTCAAGTAAAATATGTACATATGGAGACTTGGTAAACAAATGGTTCATTCTTGTTTTATATCAGTCTGTGGAATCCATGATCAGAGTTGTGTTCAGATTAATTTAAGAGGAATTATTTCTTTAATTGTTCAGTGGAATTACTAAGCACTCTCTGACTGTGGATTAACACATTATTATGGAATTTTTGTGAACTCAACTGAAACATTCTGGATTGCAAAACTGCTATATCAGGATATTCGAGACTATTAGTACATCAGGACATTCAAGACTTGGAATTCATTTGGAACATTGTATTCTTTAGGACTTGTGATAAGACATTTAGAATTATTGGAAATTTAATTCACATTACTGTCTTTTTAATTTATACTTTGTAGTCTAGGTAAACAAACTGTTTGCTGACTTTTACTGAAATTGTTGTTTTCACTTCCTATCTGTTACATATTTTAAGACCTAGAGTCATAACGTCTCAAATTCACTTATAAAGGGCCTTAACCTATCATTTTCTTCTTATGAATAAAGCTTTAGCTACAACTGGTTGATAGTTGGACTGACATTCTACTGATGTCATCATTTTTGTTATTTTTTTCTCTACGTCTACATTGTTCCAAATCTGTGCTATTAACTAAGGTTGATCTCAAAGGTAATGTATTAGACTGATCATTTTAAATACGCTGCAAACCAGGCAAGTCACACTATAAAGATGGCAACTTATTGTCAGAATTGGCAGTCTCATAATTGAAAGATACTGTGTACTATGCTGTGAGTTAAATTTCATCTGCAAAATAAAATATATATATATATATATATATATATATATATATATATATATATATATATATGCGTAAATATACTTAAAATTAGAAAATGTAGATAAAATTTTTTACTTGCCACGTTATGATTGTTATGAATGTCTGAAGTTGACCATTTTTTACATGCCTAGATGAATTTATAGACGCAAATGGAACCATTTTAGTCACAATTTGGAGCTTTGACATATCAAACAATTACAACCTAATGCAAAGTTTCTATCATTGTTACCTTGATCCCAAGGCCAAACGAGCAAGTGTGCATGACACCAAATGAATCGCCTTAGCTTCATAATTATTCATCCCATTAATGAAAATCCATTACTCCAAAGTAATAGGGGCAAGTGAACATGTCAAGAAATGAATTGTCTCAGCTTAATAATGATTCATTCAAGTATGAAGAAAATCCATTTAAGGGTTTAGAAACAAACAAACAAAATATTTTTACACAAATCTTGACATACATTTTATATAACTGATCTTGACCACAAGTTCACAGTGGCAAGCAATGATGTTGTAGAATGATTTGCCTTAGTTTCATAATGATTTATACCACACATGATGTGAATATATCTAGAGGATTAGGAAATAAATGAAAATCCAAATCTTTAACCTAAAACCCAATAAAATGTTGCTACCACCTCTGTTGATAGGGATCTAACTGTGGGGAGGCTTGGGAGGATGCACCTGTATTATGATTGGGTAAGTATTATTGAAGAAACATATTTACTCCTAAATGTGCTTTCTTATTTAAATACATTACCTTAACAAAATAGGTAAGTGGTGGAAGGAGTTGCGTCCACCCCCTTACCGGTGGTGAAACATGAACCAGCTTTGAATCTGATGTGAGATAAGGGCTATGTGGACATGCATGGATGCAGCCTGAAAATTTTACTCCCACAATTCCCGTAGAAGTAGAGTAACCATGTAATTGACCTTACACCAGACGATGGACCGCTCTGCCTACCAAATCCCGTGACTTAACCTCAGACAAACATGCAGTATTTGGCAAAGAAATATGTTTCAGTTTAAGTGATATGTTTATTTAATGTGATCTGTATTATTCTTAAAAATATAAAATTACAAAGTTGCTATAATTTTACTGCAGTAGACAATATTTATATATGTAGTGCAAGTTCGTACATTAATAACCTAAGTGTTTAATTTCAGTAAATAATAACACTCAATTGTATAGCTGTTTAAGAACTTATTCATATGAAAGGAAACTTGCTCCAAAAGATGCTGATGTATTTAGCAGATAATGTTATCCTTGTTAATTTTATCTAACTTATGTTTATGCTGCCTTGGAAGTATATGAATTAAAAATTAATAACAAAATCGTAAATAATTACTGTTTAGAAGTATATTGTTGTACATAATAATTTTAAGGTCTGCTATGTTCGTCAGATGGAATTTTGATCAAGGATGTCTGTTGATGTAAACATGTAAATGCATGTTTAATAGATCGGACGATAATTATTTGAAACCTTTATTTTGTATTTCTTTATTACTAATTACATTTTTGTATTCCCATTGCTTCTTCAACCCAATGAGAAAGTAAAGCATCACTCTAGTGTCTGAAAGATCGAGACAATAAATCATTAATTTTGGGACAAGCCAACATTAAAGTGTAAATTTTCAAACTTTAAAATAATGCAGCCTTGGGTTCAGTGCTTCCTATACAAGAATAAATAATATATATCAAAGCCCGAAAGTTAGGGGTTTCTCCACCTATATTCTTGAAACAATAATTTTTAAATATATATTTTTCAATTTTGAATTCTTTTTTTTTTCAAGCTATCAATGGGACATACTTTTATGCAAACAAACACGCTGTAATTACCATCAATTGTGTCTTTATTCAGCTGATCATACACGTGACAAGTCGTTATACATCGAAGTTTCGCCTATGTTTTGGGAAAAGAATACATCTAATTCCTCCATTTAGACGATCTGGATATTGACTGTCAGAATTACAAGACTTCTTTTCACCATTATCGATCGAGAAATCAATAAATCATTGCAAAATTTGTAAATACTTATCATAATCAATTCACTGTTGCTACAAGCAGCTTGTCGGAGGAAAATGGTGGACTTAAGCAATGCCTGGAGGTGTGTCTAATTTATGCTTGCTGATTGGTTAATTGATCCAGCGTGATTGACAAGTGGCGATAGGTCAATTGCACAGCTGCTTAACAAACTAGGAGGACAGGTCTGTTACACTGCTGCAATAGATCAAACTAAAGCTTTTGGGATGAATGGTCTCTGATATAAGAGCCACAAAGCCTACAGAGGTACCACTAAAAAACCTGTGCAGGTACCACAACAAAAGTCTGTTTAGGTACCAATACAAAGTCTGTACAGGTTATCACAACAACTCTTGAACAGAGGGTATCACTACTACAAAGCCTGTACTGGGTATCACTACAATGCCTGTACTGGGTATCACTACTACAAAGCCTGTACAGGGTATCACTACTACAAAGCCTGTACAGGGTATCACTACAATGCCTGCACTGGATATCACTACAATGCCTGTACTGCGTATCACTACAAAGCCTGTACTGGGTATCACTACAAAGCCTGTACTGGGTATCACTACAATGCCTGTACTGCATATCACTACAAAGCCTGTACTGGGTATCACTACAATGCCTGTACTGCGTGTCACTACAAAGCCTGTACTGGGTATCACTACAAAGCCTGTACTGCGTATCACTACAAAGCCTGTACTGGGTATCACTACAAAGCCTGTACTGGGTATCACTACAATGTCTGTACTGTGTATCACTACAATGCCTGTACTGGGTATCACTACAAAGCATGTACTGGGTATCACTACAATGCCTGTACTGGGTATCACTACAATGTCTGTACTGGGTATCACTACAAAGCCTGTACTGTGTATCACTACAAAGCCTGTACTGGGTATCACTATAATGCCTGTACTGGGTATCACTACAAAGCATGTATTACAAAGCATGTACTGGGTATCACTACAATGCCTGTACTGGGTATCACTACAAAGCCTGTACTGGGTATCACTACAATGACTGTACTACGTATCACTACAATGCCTGCACTGGTGGGTATCACTACAATGCCTGTACTGGGTATCACTACAAAGCATGTACTGGGTATCACTACAATGCCTGTACTGGGTATCACTACAATGCCTGTACTGGGTATCACTACAAAGCCTGTACTATGTATCACTACAATGCCTGTACTGCATATCACTACAATCTTGTACTGAGTATCACTACAAAGCATGTACTGGATATTACTACAATGCCTGTACTGGGTATCACTACAATGCCTGTACTACGTATCACTACAATGCCTGTACTGGTGGGTATCACTACAATGCCTGTACTGGGTATCACTACAAAGCCTGTACTGGGTATCACTACAATGCCTGTACTGGATATCACTACAAAGCATGTACTGGGTATCACTAAAGCCTGTACTGGGTATCACTAAAGCATGTACAGGATATCACTACAATGCCTGAACAGAGGTATCACTACAAAGCCTGCACAGGTACTACTACAATGTCTGTACAGGTGCCACTACAAAGTCTGTACATGGTCCTGTGGAGGTTCTTTGAATGAAATCTCTTCTTGACAATGAAAGCAGGAACCATCCCTAGTGAAACTATGCCATTGTGGCAACAGTACAGATAATCTGGATTTTGCCTGCTGTAGCTACAACAAGTAAGAAGGTTTTGTATGAGTGGTGAGACAAGGGGCCTCTAGACAAGTATTCAAAAAGGTGCTTTCTTCTGCCATTTCAGAACCAACGGCAGATTTAATTTTGGACACAAAGCAAAAGTCTTCAGTCAAGACAAGTCAAAGTTTGCTAAGTCCACGATGTTTTGATCTACAAGCTCCCTTCCATTTAAACATGTACAAGGATTGTGCAATAACTTACCTCGATAGTGACAGGAGTTAACTAAACTCAAAGGAAAAAAGTTTCCACTCTCTTCATATGCTTTCAAAGTGGTGGGCCTTCTTGCCCAAAAAGATTCTCTCCATCACGTGTTCTGAGGATTCACTACTCTGGTGTGCAGGGTTTGGGTGGAACAACTGAATGCAGTTGCTAGAACAGGTGGGGAGAATGCCAGATTTTTCTAGGAATCTCGGCTAATCTGACTAGATTGTTGATCCAAGATGTGCCTCAGGGGCAGGACCAAACGGCACTTTGAATCCCTAGTTTCCTGCAAGATTCTGAGATTCATATGGGATGGAAGAAAGATGCATGCTTCAAGATCATTCCAGTTCATGGGCTGAGCCCAGGCTTTCTGATTTGTGACTGGACAGATCAAGGTTGGAACCTTTGTGTACCACCTCGTTGCAAATAGGTCCATGAGTGGTTGAACCCAGGGGGCACAGATTCAACTGAACACCAAGGGATGAAAGAATCATTTGGTTTGAATGAACTGATTTTATAGAGAAAGAGAGGTGCTAGAAAATGCTAAGTCTGTCGGGGATGAGCTGGACTTGGATGTGGATTTGTCAGTGATGGCATCACCTGAGAAAATCCCAAACCAGGAAGCACAGGTCTGGGGACTTGGTTCTTCTTTGCCTTCTGATGTAATTTACAACAGTAGAGTTGTCTGCTAGAACAAGAAGGACCTGCCCGGACAACGTCCCCAGAGGCATTCACAACGGCTTTCATCTCCATTGCCAATTTCTCATGACAGCTAGAGGTGGGAACCCCAGCCTGCTATGCTGGTATTGGTGCAGACTGAAATTTCTTACAGCTGAACATGCAAGGGTATGCGCACCGTAAGACAAGCGAGGTTATTCAATTGTCTAAGATTGGATTTTGTGTATCTCTGAAACTGGGATGTCAAGGTCCAGTGGCCAAAATCTCCAGTCCCAACGACAAATGGAAAGTCACCAGTAATAATTTCATGAACAGGCAGCCCAGGAGACCCAAGAGGTGAAGAAATTCAAAGGCTGAAATGAGACTCGTTGAAAGAATTGTAGATACCGTTTAGATGATCCTTATTTTCTCATGTTTTGTCTGCGGCCCTTTGAAAATGCTCTCTCTTCTTGAAGAAGGAATTTACATGGTTTCCCAGTAAGACTTGCCCTTGGGAGGGTGTCTTTCCTGTATCTCTCATTTCCTCAATAAGGGTTGGGTTCTAGGTTGTTGGACCTGTGCAAGGTTTACCTCTTTGGTAGTCTGCTTACAGACCTCACTATCTGACCATCAAGAGCAGTTTTGAAGAACATGGTTGTGATCTGAGAGCAGTTTTATGAAAATGGGATGTAGAAATAATAGCACTCTTCCCACAAGTTGCAGATTTACTGATGATGCCATAGAACTGGCAAGTCAATGCTGTGCTGCTCTGTTCAGTAATGCTCCTTCCACAAAACTGACTTTCAGGGCTGAACAGCAAACAGGGTTAGTAGCATGTTTCTTTCAAAATTTTCAAGTTTTTTTCAAGGTTTTTCAAGGTTCAAAATCATGTTTTTCATGGTGCATTATTACATTAATTTTAAAGGATACATAAATGAAACTATGTAAACACAAGTTATTACTTACTATTACTTCATATGAGGAACATTTCTTGCATATTTATTTTTAAAAAAACCCATGAAATCAGGAGTATGATCATTGATATCCTTCCCATTAATACCAAGCATCCTATGTCTGGGCATTAGAATAATGTACAGTAACTGAACAATGTTCATTTTACTCTGTCTACACTACAACTAATTACAAAGTCCAAAATATTTTAAAGTGAATTTTTCAGTTCTTGTAGCTTGTCATCAAGTTGTTTTTTAAGAGTTTCAAATTCAGCTATCTTGTGCTTGACACTTTTCCTCCAACTATTTGATGTTGTGATAAAGGAAATTTTCCTATGGGTCTCTGCTTTCAATGCATAGTCGTCAGCAGCAGCTGTTGTTGTATCAATGTCTTTTTCAGTACCTGCCTTTCTTCTTCACCCACCCCCATAAAATTAAAAAAATGTAACAAAGATACTCGTTTTTTTTTATATTATCACTTATTTAAAAACCGAGTATGGATATTTTAAACTATTTCATATTAGATATATTAATATTTCTCATAGCTGTTCTATATTTTTAGATTTATCATGTTCATTGCAATTACTGTCTGTCCTATTTCCACTCAATCAAATACAGAACTGGATCGAACTAATTTCATAATTAAGACAGCGCCATTACAATAGCTTAGTTGGTTTTTCTTCCACCTGCATGTGACAGTAGAGCAATCTCTCCCACTGCACGCAAATCAATATCCTTCTGACATAATTTGTATTTTGCAAAGCTCTCTGAGAAAGATCTCATTATCCAGACTTGACATTTCTTCATCTAGCCACCTAAGTTGGAATCGGCAGCCAGCCATTTCAAAGCATACAAATTATTCAAATTTACATCCGGGCTTCGAACAATTGGAAGTTGAAAATGTATGACTACGCAGCAGCCAGTTGTGGAAATTTCCATTCCGGAACAAACTTAGTGCGATATCATTTTTTGTTTTTTCCCTTTTCTTTTTTATTTAAATCTGTAAAATGAAAACTATTTATCAATTCCTTTCGGTTTCAAGAAAATCATGGCTTTTCAAGGTACCCAGACAATATTTTTAATTTTCAAGGTGTTTTCAAGGCCTTGAGGGACAAATTCATTTTTCAAGGCTTTTCAAGGTCCCCTATGGACCCTGAGCATGGTTTTTTGACAAAAGAATCTGGGCTGTGCACCAACTGCCCAAAGGTAGCCATAGATACTAAGCTGAGACTGGATCATACACAATGTCATTACAAACCAGTTTTTGGGCATCAAGGAAGGACTTTAGACATTCCCAGGCCTAAAATATTTCTGTTGACAGCAGGGGCCTCAGGGTTAAAAACAGGTTATGAGGCTTTTTGAAAGACCTGCTAAATTTCATGGTAGTCACCCTTGTGAAAATGTTTGTGAAGACTTTTGTCTCAAAACTACCTCTCGAAACAATGAGTAAATCAGCAACTCTTCCATACTATGGTAGTTGTTTGAACACTGGCTGGTTTTTCATGGCTAACAGATTGATAGATGTGGATATAGGCAGGTAAAATTTCAGGTGGCAGAAAGAACAAAGTTGAAAAACCTCATCAACCAGAGATGCTTCCAGGATTTTATAAGGGGGCATTTTCCCCCTTGTCCCAAAAATAAGGGAGGAGTAGAACAAAATTTTGCGGGGAAGGAGGAAATGGCCATACTTCATTATTTACATAACACTTCAATATAAATCTCTTTTTCTTCCTCATCCACTCTGTAAGACCCCTATTAAAATCAAAATCTTTAAAAGAAGTTTCTTCTAGCTATATAAGCATTAATCTGTTCACTGTTTCTCAGCTTAATTGGTTGCATATCTGTGTATGAATATTATTCTGTGCTGAGAACACTCTTTCACAGCTCACAGGGATTTTTCACTAATATAAGCTCTGCCAAAGTCTAACTTTCTTGAATTAGCACTCTACTGGCTACTATGCTAGATTTACTATTCCATAATGCTGTATTAGGATTTTAAGTCCATTAATGCCATAGTCTACTTGTTCAAACAGATATTAAAATAAAATAATTATCTTTACTTCTTAATTTCATTTTTAGATTCTTATTTATTAGATTTATCGTAACCTTTATATTAGGGCTATACAGTTTTGTAGCACATGATCCCACTGGGCTAAATTATGACTAGAAAAGAAACGAAAAGTGCACTCTACTTTTAAATTGTTTTGATTTTAATCTGGCTTGTTTGTCTGCCTTTTCTACATTTAATCTTGAAATACCACTGAAATGAGGGGTTGACTGTCATGCCGTCTGTTTTGCTATATCCAGCATGTACATTGGATTTGAATTTAATGCCCTTTTTGCAGGGTTCAAAATCACTCACTGACATATCCCTTAATACTTTCCCAGCTCATATAATCTGATACACTTCCTGACTTTAAAAATAAATTACCTTTATTATTATGATCAGCAAGCACTTGCTGAACTAAATTGACATCTATAGACCAGACATGATTTTGGTCTTCCATAAAAAAAAGCTGAAAAAATGTGAAGGGGGGTTTGGGGGTCCTCCCCCAATGGGGTTTTGAGGGGCAGTACCCTCGATCCGGGGGTCCTGGGGTCCAAAGGCCCCAGGCCAAAAACACATTTTACAATCATAAAAAACTGATCCTGGTGCAACTTATGATCATAACATAAAATAAAATAATCATTTGAAAAACTAATAAACTTACCAAAAATGTTCAACTTGACTTGAATAATTTCACAATATTTATTGTCACATGAATTTGTTCTCCAATACTATTGATGCTGAAATTATTTCATGTGCATGTCAGTGTTCACATCGTAATTAAGTCACATTAATTTGTCAATTTTTGCAGCAAACATATTATACTTCTCTCTTTTCATAACAAATCTGTAAAATAAACCAAGTACATCAACTATAGACAAATAATCCCATACATTCACTTGTCTTTTTCTCTACTGGACAGAACCTGTCGATATGCCAGTTGAAATCTTTTTGCGGCTTTGGCAAAGATTTCTTTAGCCTTCCTTTTTGTCACCACTGACTTTTTTGGCTCAATGTGCAATCATTTCTTTTCCTTCTCAACGAGAGCCTTTTCCTTTCAAGCTAGTGCTTGTATTGGCGACATGCAGTACGCATATTCTGACAGAGGGCTACAAAAAGAAATCTTTCTTCTTATAGCAATTAACTGCACTTTTTCCAGATGCCTTCTGAGCTTCAATTTTTCCGTATGCAACTTCTTCTGTAGGTGCTGTTCCAAACTCTTCCAACCACGATTACCGTAATTCAGATCTTTCTTGTATAGGTCATAAAATGTCAGTCCTCTATCGTTCAGTTTTCATATCAACTGACCAACAAAATTTCCGTCAACTTTTCGCTCCAGCCATTCCCATTTCCATACGTTTTTTAAACCTTTATCTAAACTTTTCGTGTCATGGTCTCTCTCAACAACTCGGGATGCCATGTTTTGCAAGCATGCTTCTTCTTTCCATTGCCATCAGTTTCCATTACACGAAGATTCATTGGATGAATTTAAACTTTTGACCAATCAGAATACTCTTTACAAGACTCATGCGTTAACTAATATATGGAACGAATACTTTACAAGGGTCATTGCGGAATGGGACCGGACAGACCGTTTTTTTAAAAACCAGATTGGAGATGATATAAAAAACGGACTATATCAAGAAAAATCTGATTAAAGTCAAGAGAAAAGAGGAATTCTGC
Source organism: Megalonaias nervosa (assembly GCA_016617855.1). NCBI lineage: Eukaryota > Metazoa > Mollusca > Bivalvia > Unionida > Unionidae > Megalonaias > Megalonaias nervosa. The sequence goes on from JAECUM010034021.1 coordinate 35,135, forward strand.
TTTAAAATGGAGAAAAATCATGTCTGATAGATGAACAACGCTGGGAATCGGCCATTTTGGGTCTTCTCAATAGCTCATATTATAAACATGCATTTGTAAAACTTCCATTATGCAAGATTCAAAATTAGACACAATGCTTGTTACGGGGCCCAATGTGCCAATCAAATTTAGATTAACAATCATTCGTGTTAAGCCAAAGAAACCAGATATGTCAACAGTTACAACAAAATTCATGTCGTGACAAGCGCTTCAATATTTTTACCATTTCTACAAATACTTTATGGGTGAATAAAGTTGTATACTGTGCAGAGTAGATTTTCATTTGCGTGACCTGAAATAAATTTGTGGGAGTTCTCATGCATCACTGCTTTCCAAGTGCACAAATTCTTACAAATTTTGTGTGAATCACGCGACTGTGTGCCCTGGGAGCATCTTTGCATCAACCAATGCTTGGAAGGCTGAGTCCTCTCTGGACTGAGGTACACCTACAAATTGGTCTGGTTCTCTGACCAACTCCACTAAATCTATCATAAACTGGATCCAGATCAAATCTGGACAAGCCAATAACAAGATTTGACTGCAATGATCATAGTTTCATTCTTTTTGCTACTATTCTTAAGTCTGTAATTTAAATACCTTCACAGCAAGACATACAGTCAAATCATGAGTTGGCAGTGGTAAGTTTACTGTCTCAATGTGACACAATATTTGTTACTGTGACTTATTTTTCAATTTCTGTCTAATTTGTGGTTGTTACAAATGATGAATTTAAAGACCAACCACCTGTATTTCTATTGTGGAACTAATTAGAGGTTCCTCCAAAATCCACAAATTTAAGTATCAACAAAAATGTCATTTTTTTCAAAAAAATTTATACCAAAGAAATTAAATGTTCTGTGATAAAACTCAATACTGTTAATTCACTTTTTTTTTATGGGCAACAATTTTCATGTGTTTCATGGTTGCTACAAACTACAAATTTGATGATCTAAAGAGCAATTATGTTCTTATAGACAAAATAGAACCACTTCTAAAATCCAAAAATTTAAGTAATGACAAAAATGTCATTATTGCCCAACCATAAAAGAAATAAATGAATAAACAGTATTATATTAATATGATCTAGACATACCTTGGTTTTCTGTTCCTCTTTATCTGGAGAAATGACCTGGAAGATGAAGTTTCTGGAGTTTTTGGGTCCGGCCAAAGGGTTACTTGCTGGTTTAGTCATTTCTGCTATTTTGGCAAGAGACTGCTTGCTACGGCTCAGGAAAGATCCCTTCTTTTGATTCTGAAGATAAATCAGAGTGCTATGTATGTATTTCAATAGAGTATTGTGCCATTCATGAATGTAGCTATAAATGTCAAATCTGATGGTGATATGGATGGAGAGAAGATATGATGAGAAAACAAATCTGATTTTAATTTGAAGACAATGTCAATGATTATTACTCATTAATAGATCTGATATCTTTGAAGTGCAGATGCTTTCATCTACAGGTTCTCTGTCCATTTGCATGCAATGATGCAGGATTGGCAAGATTTTGCAAAGTGAATCTCCAATGTTAGAAAATAAAACAATTAAAACTGTCCAAATATAGTGAATTGACCCCCTCCTCCCAGCTACAATGAGCTTCCTTCTTGATATAAATTTGGCTCCTCAGCATCTTTTCTTCATTTAGCGAATATGAAATGAACAGCACCCTTGATAACTTTTGGACTTATTTGGGTATTTCACACCTAAAATTAAAATGGAGTGAAATTAAATATTTTTTTTACTAAAATAAAGAGGCATTTTCCAATTTAAAATGATAATCATTTAAAATTGAAAAACACCCAATGATTTTGTTTAACTATATGTTCTCAAGCAAAATCAATTTCTTATTGCTTGAGAAACACATTTTTCTATATTTTTAAATGATTAAATGAAGTCTGACTTAACAAACTCATCAATTATATCTGAGAAAATACTTCTCACAACTGATATTGAAGAAAGGACTATCATTTGGTTAGAAATCCTAAGAATTCTTGAATTTTTCAATAGAATTTCAGGATTCACAGAATTTCTTCATCCTGTTTCCTGATATATTTCACATGTGATATTATCTGAACTTCTGATGTTATCCAAGAAATGAGCAAGCAAGCATCCTGTCAACTGTGACAATAAAAGTTAGCCTGGTTTACCATAACTGTTTTCATGTCAGGCATGTATCTTTGTAGTTTATTCTATCAATAATGTAAGTGGCACCAGAAAATAAAACTAGATTGGATGTTTAAATCAGCTATTTGTTTACACAAATATATGCACAGTGTTATGTATATTTAATTTAATTGTCTATCTGTTTGTTTAAAAAATTTTTTTATTCCATTACATGTTATTGTAATGAAACATTGTTTGCTGGACTTGACCGTGTCCAAAATTGAGTTCATTTCTGTTTGACCTGATTGACTTTTTTCAAATTTTTTTTTAAATTTCACAGATGTAAACAACTAATAATAGCTTCATTATTTTCTATGGGTATGAGCTCATTGACCAAAGTATTATTCAAGAAAACATGTTGAACTGGGTCAGGGTTTTGGGGATTCCAAAGTGAATTTTATTGGGTATTATGTTTTAAATAAACAAAGTTCATTAGATCATGCTAGAAAGTTATTATCCACTGGGTAATGGTTGTTGTTAGAAAATGCTAATTTGTGACCTGAGGTCAAACAGAGAACTATATTATCTTGTAATTGTGAAGATTTTACAAGTTGTGCATTAACATCTGGCACTTTAAGCTGTATTATGTTGTGTCCAGTTTGGGCTGAATTTTATTTTCTTCAAATTATTGAATTCAAGTGATTAATTTCTCTGGAAATATAAAAGAGCTCTTACAAAATTCTTTGGTAAAGACATTCTTTGGAATTTATACTGAATTCAAACCTGGAATAATATTTCTGTGATTCAACAAGAGACTGTTGACACATCAGTACAATGCAGGCTATAACAGACACGTCATCTCCTTCAATTTTAATTCTCTTTGGGACTTGAACTGAATTTTATTCAGGGCTTTTTATTACATGGACTTGTGTCTTTAATTCTTTGATTATTTTTGGATTTGATTCGCAATACCGTAAGTTCTTTTTTCTCATTTTTCACTTTGTATTCTAGGGAAATAAATTATTTGTTAAATTTTACAAAGCTTGTTGTCTTCACTCTTTTCTGTTACTTATTTTAAGAGCATAGACTCATAACAACAGAAACACCAATCTTTTCAGTGAAAGAAAAATGCTTGTGTATAATATATGTGGTACACATATTAGAAGAAAAATCTGGGTATTTAACCGTTTTAGCTAAGTGAAATATGCAGATATGCTGTTTAACAGGGGCACTGAATGAATGACATTCACATCAAGACTCAAATTATATGTGTTTACAGGTCTCAAGACAATGCCAATATACTGCCCATTCATCAGTATTTGGGAGTATTTTAGGTAAATGCCCATTCATTAGTATTTGGGCGCAGTTAAGGTAACTGCCCATTCATTAATATTTGGAATTATTTAGGTACAGTTAAGGTAACTGCCCATTCATTAATATTTGGCATTGTTTAGGCATATTTAAGATAACTGCCCATTCAGTAGTATTTAGCATTATCTGGGTATATTAAAGGTAAATATTCATTCTTTAGTATTTGGCATTATTTGGGTACATTAAAGGTAACTGTCCATTCATGAGTATTTGGCGTTATTTGGGCATATTTAAGGTAACTGCCCATTCAGTAGTATTTTACATTATTCGGGCACATTTAAGGTAACTGCCCATTCATTAGTGGCATTATTTGGGCACATTTAAGGTAACTGCCCATTCATTAGTGGCATTATTTGGGCATATTTAAGGTAACTGCCCATTCAGTGGTATTTTACATTATTTGGGCACATTTAAGGTAACTGCCCATTCATCAGTGGCATTATTTGGGCATATTTAAGGTAACTGCCGATTCATTAGTATCTGACATTATATGGGCATATTTAAGGTAACTGCATAGTCATTAGTATTTGACAATATTTAGGTATGTTGAAGGTAACCTCCCATTCATTAATATTTGGAATTATTTAGGTATATTTAAGGTAACTACTCATTCATTAGTATTTGGTATTATTGGGCATATTTATTTTAACTGCCCATTCATTAATATTTGGCATTATTTGCGTATATTTAAGGTAAGTTCTAGTCATAACCATCCACAGACCCAAGAACTAGCTCCATGAACTATGCTCTTGGTATTTATTCCTTTGAGAGAGAGAGAGAGAGGTATGAGAGGGGAATGCTGATTATCAGCAAGATTTCTTTGGTTTTATCAATGTTGATGTGTTTAAATCTCCAGGTTTTTTTTCAATATGTTTGTTGTTGTTATTGTTTGGAGTTTAACACCATTTTTTAGTGCATGATTAGCTATACATGGTGGCCAGTATAGCTGGTGGAGAAAGAACCCGTGAAAACCCCAATAAGAACCAACAACTCACAGGAAGTTACTGGTAGGCTTTCTCACATACCCACATTGGCCAAGCCTTAGACTCAAAGACACACCAAGGTAAGAAGTTTTCAAAAATGTTTTTTGGCGTACATGTTTATCTTAAGCTGATTGAACTAAATGGTCAGTTGAACCTTCAAATTTAAACTGATTCTCAATGCTAGCATGCATTATCTAAGGGTAAATATGGGCCATTGTTATAAAGAACCTACCTCTAGCTTAAGTAGTGACGTGGGTGTTTCTGGAGGCTTCCTGTCTGAGGAGGCAGACTGCAGCCTGGGGTCAGCCTTTCCAACTGAACCATCTACTGATCCTAGGGAAATAAGAAGTTGAGGAAAAACATAACAGTTTACTTTAAAATTACAAGTCTGCTGAGATAACACTGGGTATTTAGATAAATGTCAGAATTATCCTTTTTGAATCCTTGCCATCTCTGATGAATTTCAATGTACAATGAAAAATTTCTAGGCAAGGCAGTCAATAATTTAGAATATATAATGTCTATTATTTGTCTACTAACAGACACATATACAATAAATGATCTGTTTGTTTTAATGGTACTTTTGACACATTAATAGCTACATCATGCTGAGGAAATGGGAAACGAGTGCCTTTCCCAATAACACACAGAAGCAAGCAACCCAGCCTGGTCTGGGTGGGTAGTGAACCTGAGACCCTGGGATTACAACTTTGTTGCTCAACCAATTTAGCTACCATGGCCCCCCACAATAATTTTTTTTAATCCATTGGGTGACTTCTCAAATAAATATAGACAATTTTTAAAACCCAATCAAAAACAAGTACTTAAAGATAAAAGATTCATACAAACCTTTTTTCTTCAAAAACACACGTCCCAACTTCAAAAATTGGCTATTTTCATCCTTATCTTGCTCCTTCTCCTGGAAAAAATAAAATCATAGTAAGATTTGCTTTTCATCATGCCAGCATTTGTAACTTTTATAACTTCAAATAACAACACGTTTGGCAGATCATAAGTAACATGTTTTCTATTCTGATTTAAGGTATACCAAAAAACCATTGCAAAGAAACATCTGCATGTATTTAAACAGAATGCAAAAATAGAAATATATAACGTAATTCTGTGCTTCATATATTGTTGGTGGAACAGAAATATGGCAGATAATGTAACACAATTACATCCACTGCATTGGACAGAACTTAGGTCGATTTTATTGAAGATCAGCAGATGTGAAGAACACGTTTAACAAATATTTACTGATTATAGTGTTTGTACCATTGGATACTATTTGTGTGATTGAAGAACAACTGGGAAAGCTTGCAAGACCCATGTTCTTTGGGAGAGACCATAATATCCAACAATATAAACTATAAATTATTTATTATATACCTCTATTTCTTAAACAATAAATTGTACATAAATTATTTTGAGAAAAAAAAAATCAAATAAGTTTTAAAAGAAGTTTTGTTTTATTTCTTGTTTGGTGTGACTGAATCACACATACATTGACTGTTCATGTGATGTGATGTAATCATACAGGGATATACAATAAACCTGTGTTATATCATGTTACATGCAGATGTACACAATAAACTACTGTTATATCAAGTTACATGCAGGAACACAATAAACCTGTTATATCATGTTACATGCAGAAACACAATAAACCAGCTGCTATATCATGTTACATCCTGGGATATACAATAAACCTGCTGTTATATCATGTTACATACTGGAACACACAATAAACCTGCTGTTATATCATGTTATATATGTTACATATCTGGATAGACAATAAACCCACTGTTCTATCATGCTACACACTGGAACACGCATGCTGTTTTATCAAGTTACATAGCAACAAACTTATTGGATCCTATGAATGCTTAACAGTAACCAATACATGCATGACAGTGTCTAGTAACTTGATAATGATCACTACATGCATTATATTCTTAGCAGTATATAACAGTATGCATGCATTCTATTCTCAGGGGTATATAACAGTATACATGCAGTCTATTCTCTGAGGTATATAACAGTATACATGCAGTCTATTCTCAGAGGTATATAACAGTATACATGCATTCTATTCTCAGGGGTATATAACAGTATACATGCATTCTATTCTCAGGAGTATATAACAGTATATATGCATTACACTCTCAGGGGTATATAACAGAATACATGCATTATACTCTCAGGGGTATATAACATTATACATGCATTATACTCTCCTCAGGGGTATATAACAGTATACATGCATTCTATTCTCAGAAGTATACAACAGGATACATGCATTATATTCTCATGGGTATATAACAGTATACATGCATTCTATTCTCAGAAGTATACAACAGTATACATGCATTCTATTCTCAGGGGTATATAACAGAATACATGCATTCTATTCTCAGAAGTATACAACAGGATACATGCATTATATTCTCATGGGTATATAACAGAATACATGTATTATACTCTCAGGGGTGTGTAACAGTATACATGCATAATACTCTCCTCAGGGGTATATAACAGTATACATGCATTCTATTCTCAGAAGTATACAACAGGATACATGCATTATATTCTCATGGGTATATAACAGAATACATGTATTATACTCTCAGGGGTGTATAACAGTATACATGCATAATACTCTCCTCAGGGGTATATAACAGTATACATGCATTCTATTCTCAGGGGTATATAACAGAATACATGTATTATACTCTCATGGGTATATAACAATATACATGCATTCTATTCTCAGGGGTATATAACAGTATACATGCATTCTATTCTCATGGGTATATAACAATATACATGCATTCTATTCTCAGGGGTATATAACAGAATACATGTATTATACTCTCAGGGGTGTATAACAGTATACATGCATAATACTCTCCTCAGGGGTATATAACAGTATACATGCATTCTATTCTCAGAGGTATATAACAGCATACATGCATTCTATTCTCAGGAGTATATAACAATATACATGCATTCTATTCTCAGGAGTATATAACAGTACACATGCATTATATTCTCAGGGGTATATAACAGAATACATGTATTATACTCTCAGGGGTGTATAACAGTATACATGCATTATACTCTCCTCACGGGTATATAACAGTATACATGGATTATACTCTCCTCAGGGGTATATAACAGTATACATGCATTCTATTCTCATGGGTATATAACAGTATACATGTATTATACTCTCAGGGGTATATAACAGTATACTCTAAATAGACTCCTATATTTGTCTTTAAAACATTTTATCACAAAATGTCAATGCTGCTGCCACTGAAAGAGTAATGACTATGTCTCACAATGTATATACTACTGAGGCAATGACACCACACACTCATGTATATACTATCGAGGTAATGACACCACACACTCATGTATATACTGGCAAGGCAATGACACCACAAACTCATTTATATACTGGCGAGGCAATGACACCACACACTCATTTATATACTAGTGAGGCAACGACACAACACATTCTTGAAACAGAAATACTGAGAGAAATATTTATGTCTTGTTTAAATTAAATAAATAAAAGTGAAATGCTCTGTATGTAGATATTCTAATGTACTGTGCAAAATGTTAGAATGCAAGAAACTGGCTTGTCTCAAACAACAGTTGTGCATTTATGACCACCAAAATGTTAGAATGCAAGACATTGGCATGTCTGAAAAGAAGCCATGCACTGATGACCGAGAGACCAAGAGAGAGAGAGAGAGAGAGACTTTTATCCATACCTGTTGTTCAAGAAGAAATTTTTCTCTCTCAAATCTTTCCTTCCTCCACTTGAATTCATTTTCATTGTCCTCCTCAACATTTTCTACATCTGATTCCCCACCAAACATATCCTGTTGTGTGTCATCATCTGCAGGAAAAACGGAAGTGTTTGACATTCAGATCTGATTGTCAAGTTGTGATTTCAACCTTACAGAAACATCTGCTGTAGTGCCACTTAACCACAATTGCTTCAACCAGCTAAGAATGGGTTACTGTCTGTACTGGTGTCAACCATTAGTTAACTTGTGACAGTCTCTGTGTGTGTGTGTGTGTGTGTGTGTGTGTGTGTGTGACACTCGGTCACATTACACAAGAGAAACAAAGAGGAGGTCATTTATGAACCTCTACTTACCTTAGGATGATTTTAATATTTTATACTGGAAATGTTTATCCTTTCCAAAAATAAGTCAGAAATACTTATATCTACAGAATTAAAATTTTTGCAGTGCTGCTATTTAATTCAGACATACCTATCATGGTACAGTGATAGAATCTATGGCACAGTGCTAGTATTTACAGACAAAGCATGGTTTTGTGGGGTTTAATGCAATTTTTCAGCACACGAGAGGCTGTACATGGTGGAGGGTATATCTGGTGGAGGAAAGACCACTGAACCATGGAAAGCTACTGGCCAGTTTTCTCACATGCCCATGAATGTCAAGCCTAGACTCGAACTCAAGCAGATAGGTGAAATGTACAAGTAATCAGTAATGGCAAGTACCTTAAACAACTCAGTTACTTGGGATCCCTCACAGACAAAGAAAAGCTTACCATGGAAGACTAATGGAAGACTAAGTAATAATATTAATAATAATAATAATGAGGACTTTGTATAGCGCCTAATCTTTAGAAGCTCTAAGCGCTTTACAACGTTTGACAACACTTAAAAAGAATATATAATGATATGATTACAAAAATAAAAACAAACACCACGAAATTAGAAAACAGAAAACATGCTGTAAATATTTAAGGTAAGGATACATTATTAGGTCTTTAAGTCTGTTCTTACAGTTGAAATAGGTGAGTTTTAAGAGCGCTCTTGAATGAGATCACTGTGTCTTTGTGTCTAAGTGCAGTGGGCAATTCGTTCCACGTTGCTGGGCCCTGGTATGCAAAAGAGCATTGTCCATATGATTTCATTTTCATAGTGGGAATAATGAGAATACGAGTGTCAGAACAGGAGCGTAAGTATCTTGCAGGTGTGTACACATGGGTGAGGTCAGATAATTATGTTGGACTGGAGCCCGTCAGTGAAACGTAGCACAGAGAACAAATTTTGTGTTTAATTCTGGATCGTATGAATAGCCAGTGTAGGGTACAGAGCAGGGGAGAGGCGTGCTCTGATCGTGGTACTCTAAGGATGATTCGAGAAGCTGTATTTTGAACTTTTTGAAGTTTCTGAAGTAGATATTGAGGCGAACCAGACAGAATTGAGTTACAATAGTCCAGTCTTGAAAGTACTAAGGAACACACAAGTGTTTTAGTGGCATCAACTGAAAGATACTTGCGAATGGAGC
>JAECUM010034023.1:0-23075 GCA_016617855.1 Megalonaias nervosa
AAGAAAAATAATTTTTTTTTAAAAAAAATCAAAGACTTTCAAACATAAGAAGGGGCATAATGATAAATATTCAACGGTCCTAAGTGGAACTGGTAGCTATAACAAATAAAGACAAAGCTCCTTAACTAGCCCATGCAGAAATTAATCGGCCCAAACAGCTACGACAGCAGAAGACCAAGGAGACAGTGGGAAAATTGCTTCCACTGAAGAAGTCGCGCCTGAAAATATACCAAGCAAGCCAGCCAACTCACAATCAGAGGAAACTGAAAATCAAACTCGAGAAGAAAATGGTTGATACAATACAAAGGATCACACTTCCTGAGATTAAAATAGAAACAAGTATCCAAACATTTTTTGAAATGGCAGTTAACGAAAGACATCAAATTATAAGAAGAGAAGGACCTAACCTACCAAACTAAAAATCGACAGGAAAACCAAACAACTTATAAAAAAGGAATTGGAAATCAAGTTCTAAATGAGATCAAGGTGGCAAATGCAATGAAGGACATCATTGATATAAATAGCCTCATTTATTCAGCAGCAAGCACTATTATCTCTGAATCATGAGCAAGATATAAAAGAATCTAATAATAATAAGAAAAAAGAGAACCAGCGTAGAAGATGGAAATAAAAAGCTGGATAGAAACGAAAAACAAAACACAGTGAAAATTGCAGTGGTCACCGAAATGGAGAATCTACACTAAAAGACTGCCTAATGGAAAATGAGAGACAACACAAAATAAAGCAATCGTCAGACTATAAAGACCGAGGAAGAAGAACTCAAACAACAGGTTTCAGCTAAAATCCAAAGATTAAGAAGGTGTAATAAACACAAAAGCAATTCAAACAAGGCAAACAATATGAGGAGAAAGCCAATAAAGTTTGCGAAGAACTAGGCAAGAAGAACATTCAGGTGAAACCGACAACCCCTTTCCTCTATGGTATCTAATAAGTGCTTTAGTAATGAACAGTACGTCAGTGCATCTGACGAAAGTACTCCCATGCACGTCTTACCACTTTCTCAGTCTCATTATCGAACTTTCAAATGTCACTTTGTATTCATTGTTTTGCACGTTGCCCCAAGCAAATTTGTGACACCGTAATACAGCAAAACTCACTTGGAGTTAGATCAGGGCACATGGATGACGTGACAAAGAACGGTTTGCTGATTCAGAACCTATATTACAAAGGCTGATGTATGCGTTGCCATGGAGTAAATGGATGCCTCGGGCAGCGGTACACGTAAAAGTTGTTCGGTAGGGATCCACAACGTTAGATAACACTACAGAGGAATAAAAATGTCCAATGGCACAAGCATAGTCAGGCATATGAGCCTGGATGACCGGACCTTTTGCATTATCAAATAACGCATATAAAAAGTCTCTTGACAGTTCAACTACGTCGATAGATTTATGGTTTTTACTCGTTTTGTTAGAGCCAAACTCAATTATATTCTCTTAATCCGGTTCAAAAGGATCTCTTGAGACAATCTAATCATGTGTCTTTGGTGACTCTTTTCATAATTTTCGATTTTAAACCGAGTTTTGTTTTCATCACGGGTCAACAAATACTAACCCATCTTACATAAACATTTATCAGCTTCAAATGATTCTTAAAAATATTAAAACAGCTTACAAATTATTATCGGTGATGATAAAGACATTTTTCATTGTGTGTGGTGCACCTTCACCAATTACCACGTCGCTGCATAAACCTCCCGTTCACTAATCAAGGACAACGGTCTTACCGAACATAAATCATCTTCCATGGATTCGCAACCATCACTTTAAAACGATGAAGCTACATCACAACTGTACGATTTGATGGAGAATTGAATCCACAAACTTTACTCAAGTCAGCTTTCATATCGGTCAAAGAATAATCTAAAAGAAGTGAAAGAATAATCTAAAAGAAGTCAAAGAATAATCTAAAAGAATGCTCATTACAAAGTTAAAGAATTGTTTGCCTCAAACTTTTTTCGTCACTGTGAAGTATCTGTTGCTTTATGCATATATCTGAGCGTTCAATGCATAATTCCTTCATTTGAGCCACAATCTAGTCTCATATTCATTCTTGATATAGTTCTTGTTATTATTAGTAGTAGTAGCAGTGGTAGTATTCGCATCCTGGGTGTAGGAAGACTGAAAGTGGTAAGTGCTAAGTCACTTAATGTTTTGATGGCTTTACGGATCAGGTTTTGTACAACGTCGATGCGACAATGTTGTCAGAGTCACCATTCATAGACACGTCAGTAAAAATAAAAACAAAACTAGCAGCAGAGAGGCTGAACCCTACAAAGTTTTAGAAGGGTCCGTTAGCAAAAATAAAGGTTCCTATAAAAGTTGAGAACAAAAGTCAACAACGTCAAACCGAAACCTCTAACCGAACATATTTCCATACGTCGGGGAAACAGACCGCAATTAACGAAATCATCCGGGTTAGTTCGTTTTTGTTACTCCCCATTGACGTATTTTTTTTTTCATCATTTAGGCGTGTTAGTTTGTGACGCGCACACACACTCGTTGTCGTTCAGCCTCTCTGCTGCTGTGTTTTTCAGTCAAAAATTTAATCGAGACCTATACGATATCGCGAACGAGGATCGTGTAAATTTATCGTGATAAATCCGTGTGGGGTAGCTTGCGCTTTTGAGAAGAAATTTTTGAATTTAATCATATCCATATCCCCTGAACACCAAGTCTGATGAATGTTTCGCAGAGTATGTGTATCGACTCCATTAAACACAAGCAGAAGATTGCAGTTATCTCTGTTCACTTTAGGTATTTGTGTATATCGCTGAGTAACATATATAATATCAGTGTTTTTGTGTCTGCCTCGGGAAAATATCCGAGCTGAATTTGATTGTTTATTCAGCATCACATCATCATATACTACGAGATTATTAATACGTCCATCGAGATCATCCACAGATAGAGCTTCGTCAATATCGGTGATAAAGTCAATAATATCATCAACGACTCCGTCTTCATCTTCATCCAACGACTTCGCTTCTTCATTAAAATCTTTAAGCACATCGTAGCATCGCCGATCATCTACGGATGGTGCCACTAAATACAACTTATCCCACTTTAGCCATCTCATTATCAGATTGAGCAGCAAGTGCGTCTTACCAGGCCCAGATGGACCTATGATAATTGCTCCGATAGAATTTGGTAACGCTGCATAATGCTTGATTGGCTCTTGCTTTCGTGTCGCTGAGAAGTCAATGACACCCATGTTGTACAAATATAATAAATAATAGGAATTTATATTGTGTTCGATGCAGAGCATCCACCCCCACCATTGGATTAACAACAATAACAACAAAAAATAAAAACCTTGCACTTACAGGCAAGTGTGTGAAATGTGGCACAAGGAAATACAAATTTATTTCGTCTCGTACGAAGACAGGTGGTGATATCGCTGCTTCACTGGGAAAATTACCAGGGACTCCATGGGTCAAATACCCAGGAGAAAAACATCTGCCTGGATATAATTATTGTGGTCCTAGAACCCGACTTGATATCCGACTTGACGAACGAGGTCAACCAAGACCTGGAGAATATCCAATAAACGCAATTGATCAAGCGTGTCACGTTCATAATGTTGCGTATAAAAATAAGGATTTACAACAACGACATATTGCAGGTGTGAAGTTGATTCACGCGCTGAATTCTATAAAAAGTAAATCTCTCAGGGATCAACTTGCTAGCTTCCTAGTAAAATCTGCGATGAATGGTAAACTAATGCTAGGGGCCGGTAATTAATCATAGATAACTATTATAATGGAATCGATTTATTATAGCATAAGATGGTATTAGAGGGGTAGAGCAGCTATTAGTATACTTGCTGAAGCAGCAAAAGTCTCACGTGCTGTTACTGCAGCGTGGTTAGTACGACAGGCAATATGGCAAATCTATCTACGTCCACCTAAAAAAATTCAGCACGCACATTTTGATGTCAGCGTTCCCAATGAAGTTCATCAAGCAGATATTTTGTTTTTACCACACGATAATATTAAAACACGTAGACGTCGATCACGCACATACAAATACGCGTTAACTGTCGTTGATGTTGCAAGTAGGTATAAAGAAGCAGAGCCGCTGTCAACTAAAACAGCAACTGAAGTTGCATCTGCGTTTGAAAGAATTTATCAACGAGGACCCTTGCAATGGCCACAACTATTACACTTTGATCCTGGCAAAGAATTTCTTGGTGCAGTATCGTCGTTGATGAAGCAACATAATGTCAAAATCAGACGTGGACTTACCACAATTCATCGCGATCAGGCAATCGTTGAACTATTTAATCGAACACTTGCTGAGAGATTATTTGGATACCAGTATGCAAAGGAAATAATTCAGTCACACACGAGATCTCGGGAATGGGTTGCAAGATTACCAAGTGTGATAGCTGCGTTAAATAATGAAATTACTCGTGCAACTTCTATGAAACCCACCGTCGAGATTACAAAGAAACATATACCTGTACAACTACCTGACTTTTCAAAACAGCAATGTTAGGTAATGTAACTGTCACATATTTATATGAACCCGGTGAACTCGAAGGGGGTAGAAAAAGAGCAACTGATCCTATCTGGAGTGTGACCACACATAAAATTTCCAGTGTGGTTAGATCCACAGGTAGACCTGCAATCTATAGACTATATTCAACTGCTCCTCAACGTGGATTTGTACGCGAACAATTACAAGTAATTCCTGAAGACACACAATTACCACCGCGTTCACTTCGGTAAACTGGCACCCCTACGTCGATTGCATTCAAGACAGGTCAGCATCACATTTTCGAGTGTGTGACCAAGACTACAATTAATTCTAATCCACGGTAAATTGTCTTAGATTATTATTCGAATATTGCGACAACATATTACAGTTACAACTTGTACAATGATTATTCTGTCGTTGTTTCAGTGTCATGATAAATTCAACGTCGAGATCAAAATCAAGGTTATTTTTTTTGTCAGATTGTCGATTCCCAGATAATTTTTTCTTGACAACTTCATCGTTGATGATGTCAGCGATTATATTGTCATTGTCTATGATAACCCGGCCCAGTTGATATATTCTTCTGACTCGAGATACCGCAAGATAAACTAAATTTGACCATTCGATCCGATGATCAATAAACCAAATATTTGTATCAGAAATAGTTAAACCTTGTGATGAATGAATCGTTATAGCGTATCCTAACGTCCATAGAGATTTATCCATCGTTAACGCGCTTGTAACAGCACTGACAGGAACTGCGACAATATCATGAAGTACAAGTTTTTGTTTCTCATTAGTTCCTGGAATTTCAACTTCGATATTTTGTTTTCGTGTATCTGCTGGGCGATAACACAATGGTACAGGTAGATTTGAAAATCTTTCTTTGTGTTAGATAATAATTTATCTTGAAGTGTATCTCTGACTTTCTTTCTACTTGCAACTATCAAATCAGCAGGTTTCCATAAATTCCAGAAATCACTCATAGTAGTTTCTGGAATTACTCCACGCATTATTTCACATTGTATTCTATCTGGCTGCAGTCTCATTAACTTTTTAAATTCTTTCAGCGGTTCATCAATAGCTCTATGATCATCATTCATTTCTTCGTAATAATCTACAAACGTGCATAACCATTCATGTGGAGATTGTCCAACAAAAGGTGGCGGTTGACCATGATCACCACACATTATTACAGCTGTATTCTTCAATAACAGCCACGTCAGAAATATTTTAATACCTCCAACGACACCGTACAAATTTCGTCCCAGATAATAATCTTGAGAATATATTTCTCACCCATCCGCGGTGGAGTCCATGCGTCTCCGCACCATCTGAAGAAACTATGATAAGTTTGTAATTTTACCCCTCGTTCGTTCATTTTTCTGGCGAGTCTGTGTGTGGGCGTAAGCACAATCATATCTGAACTTCTAAATAATTCAATCGCGCGTGTTGTTTTACCAGAACCACCACACCCATTAAGATAAACGGTTTTATGCCTGGCTACATGATCATACACAGATGACGTTGTCGATGTTGGTATTTGATTGTTATTCTTGTAATACTTTTCCGCAATTTCAACGTCGGCAGAGTCAGAATAACTAAATATGTTTTCGCGTTTTATTCTCCATGATCCCCATTCACCAGTGCCAAGTAATGTATCTAGTAAATCCAAATATTTTTTATTTATATAAAATGAATCTGTGGCAACTCTAACCGCGGTATCACCAAATCTGTTTATCATCGATAATAAGTGTATTGAAACGTTCGCGAGCATCGAAGATCTTAAATAAGTAAACTGCAGCGACTCGCCATTGGTGTAACTCACAATTGTACCTAATTTAGTTCCGTTCGACAACCAAGCATCATTTCGGTTCACAAACGTACCTTTCTCCGTTGTATCAGCAATTATAAAATCGAGTTCTGCATCGTCCATGATCAACATGGTACACGTTCGTTTATGATCATACGCACCACCCTGAGTAAACTTACCGATTATTTCTCTGCCGAGATCCTTTGCAACTTTTCCATTATTTTCTTTGTTGTATCCGGATACAACATTGACGAGTTTAACAACTTCATCCTCGTCAAGATTAGGAAATTATTCTCTGATATCATTTTCTTTATCGAATTTATCTGGTTCTGGCAATCAAACTTGTTTCTGCGGACGATACGATAATATCGCCCCACTTACTTTCAACGATATCAAAATTTTTACATCAAGCATGTATCGTAACAACACAATAGAAGCCCAGTGTTTTTCTGAGAAATGTCTTCCAAACCACGCATAAACAATCGAATGTAGATCTTGTGCAAACTCGAATGAATCCACACAGGCGAATCCAGTCAGATCAAAATCTGGCAAAGGTCCATTTATCGCAACTCTTGTCATCTCGTGACGTGGATGTCCAAATCTTTTAAAGTATTCAGAACACTCTCGGTATCCAAGAAAACTTCCAGGATAACACGCTACCATGTCAACTGATATAACGTCGCTGTGATCGTATCGAGTATTCCATAATCAGCCGTGTCCGTATTCGACGCAGCTTAGCTGCACATTTTCGAGAAATTCCGATCTTCTAAATCTGCATGAATTTTTCTCCTGAGCAAAGTAAGCAGCAACTGATGGAACGGTAAAACAATTATTCAGTAATTGTTCGACAGTGATTTCATCACCGTTCGTGTATTTCAGAGCAAGATTTTTCATTTCTTCGTGGAGTGATTCTGCACGATAAATTTCTCCGCTAGGCCGCATAAACTGATCGTAATTTCCATCATCGGAACTTTGAAACAACCAAACAGATACAGGGTCACTCTTACTGATATCGTTGATAAAATCAAATATAACGCCGTCGTAAAATTTAACTGCTCTGTTTCGTGGAAATATCATCACCGCAGGCGTCCGTGCATGTGCGTTATGATCAATGATCGTTATCGGAGTTCCATTTTTTGTGTATTTCGGTGCGTATAAAACCTCCCCGGTGAGCGTCTTAACCGTAATTGGAAATCTTAATCGCTTTTCTAATTCATCAACGTCGCTGATAGACGCTCCGGTATCTTTAACTCGCTCCGCCCACATGTTTATTTTATCACGTCGATGATCCGTGAAACTGTTTCCACTTACCACTGCTGCGAAATGTTCTGTAACTCGCTCAGCTACGCAATTTAACCCCGACGACGACTTTGTCGTTGTTGACGACAGTTTCCTCGGCGCAAGATCATCGACGTCAGGTTGATGATGAGATATACTTGTGTACGGGTGATTGCAAGATTGTAAAAAAAAAAATTAATAATTCCAGGTGTAACTCGCCTGGCACCCCCGAACCTCAAAACGCCCGGGGGTTCGCCGAGGTTTTTTTTTTAATTACCCCTATCGCGCTTAGCGATCCAATAATTCAAATGAGAAAGAAATTACAGTGAGAAACAAATATAACAATTACCCCGAAGATATATATCCGACGTCATTCAACTTAGTCTCTTTTTTGCTATTTTTTATTTATTTACTTTTATTCAGATTTTATTTTGACGCAGATTATTTTAGTTGTAATGATTTTCTGAACGACGTCGATGAAACTCTCAGCGTGATATAGATCTGTCATGAACAACAACAACAACAAAATGACATTATATTATACATTTTTTACTGTTACTAACCTTCGATGAAATTCTTCATTTTTTAGTCGTTTTTGATGGCTTTTTTTTTGGTTGATTTTGGTCCTTTTTAGACGATTTTAGCCCTTTTTCCTGACTAATTTTTAAAACGCGGAGGGGTAAAATGGGGGTCGGTTATCTAATTGGTTCTCTAAATGATTTTGGAAAATGTTGCCGTCGAAACTATTTTCGACTGATTTTCGACGGCTTTTTGACGGATTTTGACTATTTTTTAATAAATTTTTTATCCAAAATCGATGTTTTTGAAAACATGTTTCAAAATCATTTAGAAAACCAATTAGATAACTGATCCCTACTTTACCCCTCCGTTTTTCAAAAATTAGTCGGGAAAAAATCATCGGTCGGATAAATACCCGTCGGCGATTGTGATTTTGTCGTTGTTGTCGTTGCTGATTCAGATTCATGATTATAATATTTATTCTGATTCAGATTCAGATTCTGATTCAAATTCAGATTCTGATTCAAATTCAGATTCAGATTTATTTTTTTGTTTATTCTCCATTAATTCAGAATTTTTTACCACATCAATGATGTCATCGATAATCTTTTTACGAATTTTGTTTAGACAATAATAACACACCATCAGTTGTTCTGCGAGGGTTAGTTTTTTAATCTCTGCAATTATTCCCGATGATTTCATCACTGATTATATTTATTCGTGTAATTTTAATTCATTGACGATCTTGGAGTTCTACGAACTTACGAGCGTGAAGATCTACGATCTCACATACAAACTTATTGCTAGAACTTCCTGACGTAGGTCAAGTAAGTGTCCGGCCTGGTCAGTTAGTCTAACATGTATCCGTGACAACAGTGGATTATGACATCGCAGATAAACCGGATTAACGGGTACTGACACAATTAAAAACCCAGGAGGTACTTCGGGGGTAAATGAATATAGGATATATCCCTGCTGTGCCAGGGTGGATTTTTGAACGTCTACGAGATAACTTCCATCGATGGCGTCACACATCAAATTAACTGCAATCGTTGATGTGATGTTGACGATGCCCGGTGATACATGACGACCGCCGCGGTATGGATCATTGTCATGTCGGAGAATATTCGCCGGTGCGAATATTTTTCTCCACGCGTCTACGATCTTTGGAAAGTATTCATCGATGATATCATTGACTTTGACTCGATTTCCGTAAAATTTAAATTTTGGTAACTCAACCTCAGATACCGTCAATGCATTTAAAAACTCGCATTTGACTGATCGTTCGATAATACCATTGGTGAATGTGTCGGTTGATTCAATGACAGACTGTACAAGTTTACGGTTGGAAGATTCAAGATCATCCTTGATTTTATTTGTGTGTTTTATCTGTGAAATAATTTCCTCACGAAGTTTCTCATTGGGAAATTCTATTACATACATGGCAAATTTCCTGCATAGCTCATCCATAGTCGCATTGTAATAGATAACAATATCATCAAATAAACCTGTAATGTCTTTGAAATGATATTCTCTCTCATTACCTAATAAGGGTATCTTAAACATCCAGGATATAAATATGTCTCCCTCTCGTTTGAAATGAGCAGCCGGTTTAGGCGCAGGATCCTCTCTTACAAACGCCCACACGTAAGTAATGTCTTATAAAGTTTACTCCAAAATACTCTTTTTTTATCTCTGACAAAATCAGCTTTGATCGGTTCTGAAGGTCCTTGATAAACAGATGGAACTTCTGGCCATCCTAATACAGTTCTGATCGATGACTGATATATATCTACGGCGTAGTCAGGTGTTGATATTTCTATCGCGGCTGATAATGTTGGTTCGTGAACAGTAATAACGATTTTGGATTCTTTTCCTGTTATAGATTTTATTCTGCGTTGGAATTCATCATTGATTTGTTCCATTTGATAAGTGCCCGAAAGGAATTCCTACTTCTTGGCAATCTGGTGTTCCATCAGATTTATTTTTATAAGAAAAAACTAATGAGTTATTTGCGGATAATCCACCAAATGATTTTGATCTAATATTTGGCCAACTGTGATATAATCGCATTGTGCTAATGCGATTTCTTTCGCTGGAATCGCCGTTGGAAAAACAATATCGAATTCAGGATTGGTTCAATTCGTTGATATCATTATCGTGGTTGACGGTGTTGTATTAGCGACGATTTGTTGGAGAAGTTTTTGCGGCGTCGATGTCAAAGTCATTGTTATTATTATTTACTTGATTTTAAATCAGGAAGTAAATTGACTTTGTTGTTGACTTCGTCATCACCATAGTAGACCTTAATCATTTCTGCGAATTCTTGATCTGATATTACTCCATCACTGAGACCTGATGATATCAGTGATGATAATTTGGCGTGTGCGTGTGTTGCCGCCGATAACAATATTTGATATTCATGTAATTTGTCAGCCGCACACGTAGATATCTTTTTTGCAATTATATTAAGAATACCAGCAATACCGGTTATAACTGCAACGGAAATTCCTATTATTGGTGCTATTATATATGTGGCTGACAATGATCCGATTATAGTTGCTGTTCCAGCGACGATCGCAGATGCAGAATAAACAATCATATCAGTAACAACGATACGTCTACGGTATTTTTTTATTTTTATTGTGTACTCGTCGATGATGTTTTTTAGTTGGGTCTGCAACAAACACGCTTGCTCGTATCTGAATTTGTTTACGATGTTCAGATCTGACGTCAATGACTTTTTCATCGACAATGGCAAAGCCATCGATGTTGGTGAAATCATTATACTTAATGACGTTGTCATTAAATTAAGTAATCAATTAAGGTGTTTCAGCGACAAATTCCAGACACCACCAGTAAGATGCTGCGATTATTTTTTTATCAGATAGTTCCAGTATAAATATTTCTTCTGCATCTTTATTTAATGCAGTAGACACGGTTTCAGAAAAATTACCAGTCGAATGACGCCATGGATACGTGGTAAATATCCTGCATTTTGCAGCGCTGAACACAGACAGCCTTTACACACCAGTGACTTCCGCGGTACGTTTGATAGTGTTATTTTGCTGTGACCATGTTGATTATCCTGATGATACTGTGTATACAATATTGTTGACGGCGACATTAGTTTTTGCGTGAGGAATTTTAATCAGACTAGTTTTTTGAACGATATTAGGAATTTCACTGACAATATCTTCTAGTTTTGTGTTAATTGCAGAGAGTTTTGTGTCGACAACCATTGGACTTCCAAAGAAATCATCTGCGATTTTATTAAGTTTTTGAAAATTTCTACAAGTGTTTAAAAACATATTTACATTTACATGAACGTCATACTCGGCTCGTAGTGTATTTAATTTGTCATCGATGGACGTATCTTTATCATTCACATATTTCTTTGTTGCGGCATCTTCATCATCTGTTGGTTCTCTTAAATCAACGATTTTATTTCCGTTCATGTTGAATACATCTGTCATTGTATCACCAGTGGATTTTAAACAATCTGCAAAGCTATTTCTGATTTCTTCTCTGATTTCTTCTCTGATAGTTACAAATGATATATTTGAGTCTCTGATTCTACCGCCGTCAGTAAAAATTGGAATATTATCCGTGGTGGCTCCGAGAACTCTACGAATTATATCGACCCATTTAATGTTACTCGTTTTTAAAACGCCGTATTTATCCTGAAAAACGACAACTTCATCTCGGTCAACCCCGGAAAGGTTCATAATATCGGCGAGTTCATATTTTATAGCGAATTTCGACAAATCGATGTCTTCGCGCGTCTTGTCTTTGATAGAGGATCTTCCATTTATATCAACCATTATACGATTAGCGATTATTTAAAACAGAACTCGTATAATCACTTACAACTTTATGAGGCGGCGTCGCTGGCGATGAAATCGCTGATTTTGAAATAGCATCGAGGGTCGCAAGTGATTCACGGTCACATATTGGTGGAGCGGTTATATTTTGTGTTGGTAATGTTGAATACCATACGGGAGTGTTGACAGTGACTTTGTCACCGTTGTCGACATATTTAAAACATTCTTTCGATGGTGCCAGTCCATACGAATCGAAATAAACAATTCCACATGGATCAATCGCCTATGCAACCCAATGAGTACCTGGGTTAGAACTTCTATCGAGATTAATGATACCGGTCTCAACACGATTTGGTTGTTTTGGTAATTGATCGCGCATAAAAACACCTCTGAAGTGTTTGATAGTTAGTTTTTTAGCAGCATCAAGTAAATCAAAATTGGACATAAGGAGGGGATGCTTTGCGTTTAACGAAGTGTCCCAGGAAGTCTTAGACCTTTTCCGTACCATGAACGAGAAGTTCCTGGCAGTCTTAGATCCAATCCGTGAACGGATCGTCCTTTTTATGGAAGTTTTTATTCCTTTTCCTGTTGCTTTCTTTAATGCCATTCCAGCGGCAGTTCCAACTGCACCGAGTGCAACAGCTTTCTCAACCGCGAGTGCAGCCGCGGCTATCAATATGGTATAGCTGCGAGAAGTGGAAATATTCCACCGGTTTTAACAACATCGCTGATAGCACTCGCAGACAGATCAAGTCGTACGCCAGTCTTTGATTTTTTAGCGTCATTGAAGTGCTTGAGTTGACGTTCTGTCAGCGATAGTTTATTCGGACCACTTGCGAGTTGTCCGTGTTTGAGTGTTATTGATGTTCCACAGTTATTTTTGGACGCCAATTGTAGTTTTTTTTTAATCTGACCAGGAGTCAGAGTAACATTAACGTGATGATATGTCATTATAATATCATGAACGATCTAATTACCTGTTTGGAAAATATTTACATGTTTTCTACTGGGGTGTCAATGACTCTCATTCGTCTACCAACACCTTCAAGTGGCATTGTTTTATCGGATAATATAACCGCGATTGCTCTGTAATTGAGAATAGCAATGGCATCTCTATTCACACGAGCTCGAAAGTGTATGTCAACGACGGATTGACTAAACAAATCTAAATGTTCCAGCGAAAAATAGTAGATCGGATACAGCGTTGTAAAATCTAGCTTTGATATTTGTAAACCAGAATCAATATGTTGATCACGCCCCATGAATGACATCAAACGATGATATGCACGTGCAACATGATTGAGTTCAAAATTCAATAATATGTCCCCGGAGGGTTCTTGATGTCCATTTATTCTCAAGGAAACTTCAGAAACACCAAAGTAGTCAAATATCATTATACTGCGTGTTTGTGAATTTACTCGATCAGCATTTTGAAACGTAATAAATATATGTCGCGGCGCAGAGACACCTTGCTGTGATGCTATCTGCCATGTGAATAAACCATTAATGATGCTCTGCACCGCATCTGTAGTTGTTGTCAACCATGATAATGCCGATTTACCACCGCTATCCATAAAAGAGAGTAGCCGTTGTTCTTCAGGTATTGTTGGAGTCATTGATGGCATCCACAATGAAAGTTTTGTTATTATTATTTTACCTTCATCACCGATAGGTCTCCATATTGCATCGTTGTTGGAAGCTTTTCTTACAAGTAGAACTGTATGCTTGGCTCCGAAAATAACCTTTCTAACATTTCTACAAAATCCAAAGATATGTGTCAGTGGAATTGCAATGAAAATAATCTTTCAGCATTGCTCGACGTGCTGCAAATCCTTAGTTGAATTCTGGATTAGCACCATGAACCACCGGCCACACATCAGCGTCAGCGTTGTCGGCGTTGTTTCTTGGTCGTCTTATATTATACTGCCTGTTGTCAGGGTGGTTAGAAGTATCCTTTACAAACATCATTGACGGACCAGCTGATCTTGAAAAATTGTCGCTGTATCTTGCAAGGCCAAGTATCGTCGTTGCAACGTCAACGTCTTTCTGAATTGATTCAATATTTTTTCTGTCAATCATGTACGTAGCGCTGTCGAATAACGCCATAATACCGTTGTTGACAAAACCAACTCTAACTTCAGCGCCATAGTTATCATTATTTTCTCTCATAATTTCACCTTCGACCTCGATAAATGCCTCCACGGGTAAGAAATATCTACTTGTATCCTGAACTTGTAATTCGATTCTTCCACGCTGATTAGGCTGTCGTGCGTCATAAGAATAATATTGATAATCGCGCACAGATTCATCCTTGAGAACTGGCGCATCCATGTCGAGTGCGGGATCAGATACACGCTTGAACATTTTATTATATTTATTATCGTCTAACACGAAGACCACTTCCTGCTATTAAACTTGCGGATATATTTTTTTCTTTTTCTGATAGGGGTACACCAGCCAACTCTGCTAGTTTTTGATTCGCAGCTTGATTTATTATTTTACTAACATTTGCAGGCATAACTTCTGTACCTGGTAATTTTACTGGCTGAGGTTTTACTGGCTGAGGTTTTCGTCGTATTAATCGTGTTAGTCTGTCCTTGATTGCCGAGAATGCTTTATCAGCAACATCTCCAACAGTACTAATTCCTTTTTCACGAACAACATCAATAGCTTTCATCCCCAACTGCTTTGCAATCGGTATTGCTTTTAGGGCTATTCTTCTGAATAGACCCTGAACAACATCACCAAGTCCATCTCCGTAGTACGCTTTATAGGTTGGTAATCTCGAATTTATCACCCTGACCATGATCGGTCCACGTTGAGTATTATGTATGATCATCTTATTTTCTTGTCACTGATCTAATTGTATACCTGATCAATCACTACGGTAATCATCGGCGATTTCATCGATGAGGGCTCGATAAACATTAATATCCAGGATACAGCCTGTAAATAATCTCTGACAAATAGCAGCTGCTTCATTAATGATTTCTGGGGAATTATTACCAGCTCGTTTTCCGCCAATGAGGATTTCTAACCGTTCAACATCGGCAAGGACATTATTGGGACATTGAGTAATAAGACCACTTCCCCTGGTAGCCGTACCAAAACCACCTCCAGTAGCACCGGGGGTAGAATTGTTATCTTCGATGCCAGATGGCGTGTAGTATTGTTGTGGTTCCGGAGAAGGAGGAGGAGAAGGTTGTTTTTTCTTCTTCTTTGAATTCTTCGTCTTACTTGTTGTTGATGGTGCTTTTTTTTCTTTCATTTCTAAAACTTGTTCTATCCGATTTAATTCTTCTCTACGTCGACTTTCTTCTGCGCGGATTGATTGATTAAATAATTCAAGGCCAGGATGATTATCAGCAACTTGAGCACCTGCTGGTACATCAGCATAAGTCTTAAATATTGTTTTATTCCAATCTTTTTTTGCTATTGTTACATTAGGTTTTAAATACTCATTTTTTCTATCAAAATTTAGTGCAATATTAATCGCATTATTTGTATTTCCCCTGAAGAGTTTAACCGCGTCATCGCGAACTTTTCCTGTTGCTGGTTGTCTTACTTTTGGTTGAGGAGGTTGAACTTCAGGTTGTGGTTCTTCTTCAGAATAAAGCTGGCCAATATCCCTAAGTGTTTCTTGTGATTGAATATCAGCTATTTCACCTGGAAGTCCTCTTAGAATCTTTTTTGTTTTCTTAGTTCTTTCTGTTATTTTTCCAGTTGCTACCGCGGTTTGCTGTAACGTGGGAAGAAGACCTCTGGTAGCTTCTGTAACTTCTTAGGTAGCTTTCCTAACCCCTTCGGTAGCTCTAGTAACCGGTTTAAATAATTCTGCTGTATCCTCTGCAAATTCCACATTAGCTTCCTGACTCGCTTGTAATTTTTGTTTGACAGAATCTCTCACATATATCTTAATTGCTTCTAGTCGCGGTCAAGCTAGTTTAGATGTGTGAGATTCCATTATAATATCAACAATAATTTAATTAAGTCAAACACACAGCAGCAGCAGAGAGGCTGAACGACAACGAGTGTGTGTGCGCGTCACAAACGAACACGCCTAAATGATGAAAACAAATACGTCAATGGGGAGTAACAAAAACGAAATAACACGGACGATTTCGTTAATTGCGGTCTGTTTCCCCGACGTATGGAAATATGTTAGGTTAGAGGTTTCGGTTTGACGTTGTTGACTTTTGTTCTCAACTTTTATAGGAACCTTTATTTTTGCAAACGGATCCTTCTAAAACTTTGTAGGGTTCAGCCTCTCTGCTGCTAAGCTTGAGATGGAAACCACTGCAAAAATATCCACACTTTCATCACGCGCTTTTTAAAAACGTGGAGATATAAGATCCATTTGAACTCCTCCTTCGCTGTTAAAGTTATACGTATGAAACGTGGGTCAATGATATGACAAGGCATGTAAGGATGGAACAAAACATGGTTACTCACCTTGGGTGTTGCTGTAGAAAATGATTCATTAGAGTTACAGAAGACGTTAATATTTTATTTCCAAAGGTACTAATTGTACCAAACCTGTTGTGTACATTAGAAAAGAGAGAAATACGTTTTTCACAATGGAAACATAAAGCTTCACATACAAGATAGATGTACACTGTAAACTATACAAAAGAGTTGTTTGATTCATAAACAACCATCAAGATATCCTACATAGTACTGCATATAGGTTTGATGCAAACAACTTGCAGTCATTTCGAAAACAGACGGATTCAGCTAATAAATAACACCGTAAGAGACTGAATATCTAAGGAAAGGAAGGCTTAAAATATGCGCAAATAATGTTTATAAATGCCATTTTCAAAGATAACAATTACTGACAATAACTTAGTATTAGTCGGTTTCAAACAAAATGCTCAATGTGCTTCATGTCACACATAAACGCACTAGCGTCTTGTCGAAAATTTAGGCCTAGTCTCAGTCACCCATCGTATACAAATTCCAATATACTAAAAAAAATTCACACTGATTCACATGGAATAAGTGTCAACATAGAATCCGTAGATTTTATACAGTTTGTTATGTTAATGACTATGAGGTGGTTAGCTCTCGTCAGGAAATAAGTGAACTGAAATGATGTAATAGATGCAAATTATCATAGCTAAGCCTCGCGGAATTGTTCACGGTGAAGATATAGGTCCACTTCGGTGAACTACATAATTTGTTACAGCTCTGTCTGGTAGTCTCAAAATCATATTTGATGCCGTGTGAACAAGTGCAAGATTTCATCGTTCAGTGAAATATACAGTGATAATGAAAAACCTATTTTGGCACATATATAGTGTTTTCGCACGAGAAGCTGCATCTTTAATTAAATGGAAAAATTGCATTTACCTAGTAAAAAATAAATTTTAGCATTTGCCATTTAAGAAATGTCTGGTAATTTGTTAGTGGAAACATTAAGGAATACTCTGGAAGGCATAAAATAACTGACATATTTTATTTCCACAAGGAAAACGCTTTTCAACTGACATTTCATTCAGTACAACAAAGTTTGTCTTTTATAGCACGGTTTATGTTTTCGTTCTAAATAATTTTCTCACGCAGGTATTCGTCTCAAGTTTGCAAAATTCATCTGACCCTCAGTCCTTTACCTGAAAAAGACAACATTTTGAAAGTTCTGAATTTTAATAATTCTAGTCTTCCTTTGCAAGAAATCAAGGAAAGGGACCAATCTTAATGATTAATGTTTATATAAAAGTGTGCGGAATGCAAGGAAGGATTAATGTTTTAACAATCTTTTCTTTGCGCTCTTACAGGAATACCTTATGAATCCAGCACCACTCAAGGGTTAGGTCGTTGGTTTCATTGGTGTCTTTTTTGTCACAATCAGCATTGTCTGAAAGACTTGTCAACCTGAGACAATCCGACCTATCTTGTTCAATGTTTTAATATTATTATATGTTTCCTTTATCACGTAGCCATTCTCATTTGTGAAATCTTTCTATTTTCCTGTTTCATATTCACCCTGTGAAGCAAAGATAATCGGTCTCTATTTCTAATGTGAGATTGCTTAACAAAATGAAAATCAGGGAGGAAGATCATTTGGACAGTTATGAAACCTATTTGACAAAGAAAACCGTCCAGTTAGGTTAGCAAATTCACGTTTCGCCCATTTTTGTTTGGGAAACCTATGCGTCCGTTATCGACAGACGGAGCTCTATTCTTCATTTAACGTTTCTGAAACTTCTGGAACTCACTGATGCCAAATCTTTAAATCAACTAAAGAATTGGAAGCAGGTGTTAAATTTCAAATTGAACTCCCATGACGATTTTGTTATCTAAATACAGTTTATAACTACATGGGAAGACTTAAATACATTTCTAACGAACCTAGAAAGGGAAATTTTGGGCAAACAATGCAGCACATTTCTAGAGATCATGTATGACAGAGAAATGTGAAACATGACTTCTTTCACGGAAGAAACTAAAATGAACAAAAATAGAAGGTTTCACAGGAAACACCTTTCCGCAGCTGAAATGTCAATAATGTCATAAAGCTGTCATCCGCTAAGATGTCTAACTCAAAGTCTTCTCTCCAATTTCCTCAGCTCTTGTCCACGGCCAAACAGACGTACAATATTAGAATTGAAATAAGAGTTCGAGAGTTTTGCACCGACAAGGAGACTAGATGAAACGTTTAGCGACGATGGTAAAGAATTCAGTGTTAGTAACGATGAGCTCCGGAGATTCCGTCCACTCCCACCCCACCCCAACGCCCAAACATTTTCAACCCTTTGTAAAGTTTCAGCATCTCGAACCATTCTTATCTTTGGTGGAAAATGACACCAATAGGCATGGATATAACCATAATAATGTAGACAATTTAACCTGACAGGGAAGATGGTCCTTGAAAAAACTGCTCGAGATGGAAGATAGTGTCATCAAGCCAGCAGAGATGGAATCATGCGTAGTTATTATGCATAGGTCTGATTGTATCGCTAAGACTAACAGGTAACTTTCAGACGAGATTTTGTTTTATCTAAAAATGATTTTAAAACATTACAAACTTTAGCCATGACCCAACAAATGAACATGCTGAATTCGTGTATCCGACGTTAACTGAGAAGCACAACGCAAGACATATTGATCAGAAAACACGACTTACATCCAATCAGTTGGCTCTAAACCATGGAGAAATAAACAAAGACCGAAACCGAGAAGACCAATTATTTCTGAAAACAACCTTCTCAATGATTTTTTTTTATAATGAATTCGTTGATTGTCACCATTGGCCGTTCTTGAAAAAACTGCCTTCATGCATCCAAGATACAACTGACTACCTAAACAAAACATCAACGCCTAACCTTCCAGATAACACCTCTATGTCACAATAGATGCCTGTTCCGATAACGCCAACATCTCACACAAGGAAGGCATCACAGCCTGCGTGGTAACATGGGTTGGTGGACCTAATCATTCCATTCCTACATCCTATTTAGTCTAGCTTTGAAACCATTTTCTTAGCTTTAGTAATTTTATATTCAACAACCACCGCTTCCTAGAAATTAATGGAACTGCAATGGACACCAAAATGGCACATTGGTATGCCAATATTTACAGGAGGGAAACTTGAGCAAAAAGCTTCTCAGTGTTGTATCCTGTAGACCTCAAAGCAGGTACAGATTCACTGAGGACATTCTAAGCTTTGACTCTACGCTGGCACAGATTCAATGACGAGGTATAATAGAATTTGCTCTAATTTTTTTAAAAGAGTCTCAAAACACAAGGGGAACAGTGATAATTTGAAAATATGTTTTGAATTCGTCAGTAATTTCCATCCTAAGATTAAATTGACGTCGAAGTCATCCAATAGCTCAAACGCATTTTCGGATTTTTAATCAACCCTCCTGTAGGGAAACAGGAAAATGACCTGTATTCAAACCATCTGATTCTCACCAGTATCTGCTACCCACCAGCTTGCCCCACACCCTCCCCCTGTAACTTTTTTGTACTTTCAGACCAAAGGCATATGTTTTAATCTTCCTACCTTTAAAAAGAGGATCGGAGAGCTAAAGAGGAACTTGAGAAGATGACCATACAGAAAGACATACTCTAAATATGGTGTTAATTATTCAGTAGAGGCCCTCTGGAAACACGAAACCAAAAATATCCATCAAGCACGTCCGTTCGTGGTTACTTTCCATCCCAACGCACCAAACTTAGATCATTTGGAAGCAAGGCGTACTTCAAGTTCGTCTTGTACACGCAAAGAAAACTTCAAAGAAGACCACAGATACAGGGCACATACAGACAGACGCTGCCTACTTTGCATATCAATGGCAGAGCCCAAGTCGTTCAGAGATGTCGAACCAAAAATGAAAGATCTCTTCTGACATGAAAGGTCTGTTCCACTTTGTATGCTGGCAAAACCGTTGATTTCATAAAGCAAGTAGCCACATTCGCAATAAGATCAACACGAGAAAAAAACTCGACTGGGCATTCAATTCAGTCCCTCCAGATGCTACCAACCGTGCCTAACCTGGGGTAGACCTTTATAGAACGCACACGTAAGGAATGATACAGGATACAATATTTGTAAACTCATGGGGAATTTGGCCTAAATGAAGAAAAATAAAATCTAACTTTCCCTAATGCAATCCTATCAAAATTCCAGTCACACTTCCTGTTATCATGCTTATCCAAAATTCTTTGATACAATTTACCAAAGTATATATTCCGTAATTGGTTAGATGAATGATTATTATTATTATTATTATTATTATTATTATTATTAGCAGCAGCAGCAGCAGCAGAATTAGTAGTAGTTCATCTCGTGTTCATTATTCCCCTACAACATTCTCATGAAATAATTCTTTAATTGCCTAAACACATATCTTCGCTGGGATATAATTTCTTTAGTACAAATTGCATGTGGCTTTGATTTTCGTCATGCATGGTGACTGTCCTTTGTCTCCACCCTAGAATTAGGTCAAAGCATTTTGGTTTTTTGTGCGAAAGACAGGATTATTCCACTTTTGAATTTTGTTGTAGGACTGTATCTGGTGGCCATTACTACCAGACATATAGTTTACCCATATTAAGACTACTTTTAAGCATTTGTTCTTTTTTCCTTCCGTTATTTAACTCTTGGTAAATTCTCCTCTAGTCGATACGTTTTAGACGATGTGAATCGAACTTTTAAAATTTCCGTTTCGCTTTTAATTTAATTTATGCTGTAATGCTAAAATATTTAGAGAGCGTAAAAGAATGGACATGCAATATATAACGGTTCTTATACGTGTATTGTTCCGATCAAAGGAAATAAATTGCTTGATATGGCTTACGACTAAGTCTCGGCCTGACAGCCTCGACATATCCCTACGCCATATTAATCTACTTCTTGCCGCAGATTCGGAACAAAACACATATGTTTTTATTTGTGTATAGATTATTGAATTGTAGAAGGCATACCTGGTAATTTCATTATATTATTGAATTATGGAAGTCATGCCTGGTAATTATAATATCATATTGGTTTATAGAAGGCATACCTGGTAATTAGATTAGCAAGGACCAAACTTTTCAGCATGTAGATCTCTGTGTGAGCATCTCTCCTTTTCAAATTCGCACCTGTAATCATGATATAAACAAGTGACATGAAGAATCTAGACAAAGTAATTATTTGCTTATTTTTTCTTTATACATTATATCTCTACCTTTATATCGATCAATCAATCATTCTTAACGTCAGCCCGTATGTATTTGTTTAATTCTTTATTCATCTCTGTTTTCCTCTACTTGTTATATCTTTGTTGTCTATATTTGGTAAGTGTCACATTTTTTGTGTTGTTCTGGTTAATTTTCAAATTTCAAATATGGCAAGCATATATTTCAATAATACTGACATATATATATATATATATATATATAGATATATATATATATATATATATATATATATATATATATATATATATATATATATATATATATATATATATAGTCCTTCCACGAATAATCGACAGTTCAATGTTTTTCACTGACCGTCATGATAGGTCATCCTACATGGAATGCTATATTAAGGTCACAAAGTCTATTTGATTCTTACAATCACATAGTTATTTCAAGTTTTTTCAAAATCTCTTTGCATAATCAAACTTTCAAACTTCTTACAATAACTGCTAATGGCATACACAACTAACAAGAAGTTTTGAATTTTTCAATCATGGCCTTTAAAACTAAGGTTTCATTTAGTCGTCTCAGTTTGCTGAAAAATTTGTACTCTCTCTCTCTCTCTCTCTCTCTCTCTCTCTCTCCCCGTAGGTAGGTCCACTTCTTTCAAAATCTGACTTAGATCTCATATTAGCAAGCGCATGGCTTTGTGCCATGGCCAGAATCGTATGTGAAACAGATTGCAGATACATTCCTATGCTTGTATTAGCGGTTATTTCGAAATAGAAAGGGAGAGTTGAGCAATAGATTACAATATCAGGTTAAAACAACAGATGACTGGAGTGAAATGCACATTTTTTAAAAAAGTTTTAATGAACAAAATAAATGAATATAAATAAAAAAATTGATCCAGAAAAGGAATGAAACATTTATGAAATTTAACAATTTGGCCTTGACTGTTTGCATTCGGATCAATCCATGTACTGCCTATACTGCAGGGTCAGCTACAATTTAGACAGTAAATAGCACGTGTACACGACTGTATTTAAGGTCTGGTTTTTTTTCTATGCCAGGAATAGTAATCATTTTGCGTTGACATTTTGCCGATATATATATATATATATATATATATATATATATATATATATATATATATATATATATATATGACAAGGAATGCAAACAAAATAGTTAATGTATGAAAAATTTCAAACTATGTATAATTACGTGCAGATTAATAGTGAAAAGTGATGGAAATAAATTGGATTATGATTGGAGTCAAACAGATTATATTTTGGAATGAAACTTTCCAAGAACACTATTCATATAGTTTCAGAAATCAAGTACGAAACCTTCGGAACAGATCTGGAAATCATGAATTTTGTGAGATTTTGTGGTCACCTTCTATATGCGACTGGCTTGAAATTCTAATTGGTACACTTTTCTGTGTAAGCCAATAGATTCTATATTCCGATAGGCGTAGAAAGTCTCATTGTGTTTTTTTTT
>JAECUM010034024.1:0-12285 GCA_016617855.1 Megalonaias nervosa
TGATGATATAGTAATGCTTATGAGACAGAAAGGTATTTTTCCTTATGAGTATCTAGATGATTTTAGCAAACTTGATGAAACAACATTACCGAATAAGGATCAGTTTTACTCATCGTTGAGCAATGAAAATATATCTAATAAGGATTTTAATCATGCACATGAGGTTTGGAATAGGTTAGGTTGTCAAACTATTGGTGATTATCTGGATATATATCTTATTCAAGATGTTCTGTTATTGGATGACATTTTTAGAAGTTTCCGTCTAACCAGTATTAATAAATACGGATTAGATCCTGGTTGGTATTTCTCCTCGCCAGGGTTATCCTGGGATGCGCTGTTTAAGTTAACTAAGGCCAAAGTAGAATTAATTACTGATGGCAATGTTGATCAATATAATTTTATAAGTAAATCTATCCGAGGTGGTATTAGCGTTATTAGTAAGAAACACGCATTAGCTAATAATAAATACTTAACTAAGTTTGATTCTGATAAACCATCTTGCTATATCATTTATTTGGACAAGAACGGTCTATATTCCTGGGCGATGTGTCAGGCTATGCCAGTTAGGTGTATAGGATGGACTACTGTAGATAGATTTCTTGAATACACAAATAATTTAACTGAGGACCTAACAAATTCAATGTATTCGTTTTATGTTGAAGTTGATGTAGAATACCCTAAAGAACTACATGATTTACACAACGATTATCCGTTTCTACCAGAAAAAATGGTTATATCAGATTCTCTTTTATCTTCTGCACAACTGCATAATCGTGTTGGAAAACCGTGTATCATAGAAAAGCTAGTACCTAATTTGTTAGATAAGCGTAATTATGTTACGCACTATAGAAACCTCAAGCAGGCAGTCGATCACGGTTTAAAAGTAACTAAAATTCATCGCGTGTTGATGATAGAACAGTCTTTCTGGATGGCTGATTATATTAAGTTTAACAATGATATGCGAACGAAAGCAACTACAGATTTTGAAAAGGATTTCTTTAAGCTCATGAATAACTCTGTATTTGGTAAGACCATGGAGAATATATTTAATCGCGTAGATATTGAAGTTGTAAATTCACAGAAACGCTGTAGTAAATTAATTGCTTCAGAAAGATTTGCCGGCATTATATCTATATGTAATGACGTTGTTATGGTTAAGAAACATAAATCTAATCTAGTATTAAATAAACCTATCTTCGTCGGCGCTACAGTATTAGAAACATCTAAGTGGCTTATGTATGATTTCCATTACAACTTTACCAAGAAAATATGGCCTAAGTCTAATCTATTATTTACCGACACAGACTCACTGGTTTATGAAATATTTCCTGATGAGCATCAGGGTGAAGATGTCTATCAGGATATCTTTGATCATAGAGACGAATTCGACTTATCCGATGTTCCTCGAGATAACAAATTCCACGACCCTACTAACAAGAAGGTGATGGGTAAGATGAAAGACGAGTTCTGTTTTAAGCCAGTAGCAGAGTTTATTGGGTTACGATCGAAGATGTATGCAGTTCGTGTAGATGATGGTAAGGAATCTAAAAAAGCTAAAGGTGTTAAGAAGTTTGTTGTAAAAACAAATATATCCTTCGATGACTGTAATAATGTGTTATTTAACAATAAGAAACATACTGCCGAGATGGTTTCGTTCAGATCGTACAAACATGAAATAAATACCGATCTGGTTATCAAACAGGGGCTGACTAATTTCGATGATAAAAGGTGGTGTGAGGATGGTATTAACACATTAGCATTAGGTCATTATAAAACAAAGAAGTAGTTGTAGCTATGGAAATCATACTTCTATCAGATTCTTTTATCCAGGAAGTATTAGAATCATATTTGGACCATCATCGTTTTAAGCAAAATCATGATAGAAGCGTCTGTTATCGAAATAAATAGCTGTATAGTATACCATACACTAATTTATACTTTATATTATAAATAGAGTCTTACTCATCTATATTAAGATCTAAGCAAAATAGCTACTTCTTTCTAAATCATTATTAGATCATTCCTGCTGATTTATTATAAAACAAAGCTGTCCTAGTCAGAATAAATATAAAATTAATTATGATTTTAAAACCTTACAGAACCATATAATAACGTTTATAACCATATTGATTTATATAGTAGTATAGAGAAAGGCCGCTGAGCCCTTGTTTTGTATATTAAATCTGGAGGAAGGGTTCTTTAGCTATTTGCGATATTGTAAGAGAATTATTTGCTTTAGAAATGGAAATAAATCAGTAAGAAATATTAGGCGTAGCAAAAACTGCTTATGTGGGGTTATCGAAAAAGCTTAAGATAGAGGCTTTAAAACAGCAAAATAAAGCTTAAAAAAATAAGCCATATATGATGGGTATACTAATGGTCTAGAAACGGCCTTTCTCTATACTACTATATTTGCATGTACAAAAGGAGAACGAGTTCTAACGGTCCAAAAGGCTACATTTCTGTTTTGAAAACAAATAAAATACAAATGTACAAAAAGGTGCAGTCAGTAATAGCACTGCTAAAATCTGCGAAGTCTCCGCCGTTTGAATGTACAACATCTACATAATTGACCAAACTTACTGCAAGTCCAAGCTCTCTTATCTTCCACACACACACACACACACACACACACACACATTGTTCAAACAATAAAATACTGATTATATTTATTAGAACTCCCACAGGATTCCCTTGCCATGCATACAAATGTTTACAAGAAAACACAGAAAGTGGCACTTCTTTATGGTTCAAGGCTCTCAATAATATATTCTGATATTTCGCATCTGACATGTTTTGGACAAGTCTAATATGTTTTCAGAAGGTAAAGTGATGCGTGCCATGAAGCAAACGTATTTACAAATATTTTATATATGTTGGAAAGACTGTATAAATAAAAGTCAGAAATTATCAGCCTATAATAAAATAAATTTCCGTTTTGAACTCGATATATGCATATTATTAGCTGAGAATCAGTGCTCATTCTTTGCAAAATTAAACTGGACGTTACTTAGCATTTGTTATCCCAAAGGATGACAGATATTGCTTCTTTTATGCAAACAAATAGAAGATGAAAAACATTTTTTTTTTCTGTCATTGTTCATAGTACGAAGATGGGAGAAAAATCATATATCATAAGTTTATCGCAAGTTGTACATGACATCCATAATGACATATATAAGTTGTTTTTTCCATTTATTAAGCGCGTTTAACAATTTTGTATTATCTTTAACTAATAATTGTGTTAATTGTGTATATGGAATTTATGTACAAAGGCAAACTTTAATAGGGGCAAAGTTAATATGTGTTCACAATCAATTAACACGTCAACTTGCAAAGAATTCTCCCGGCGAATTTCGTCCAGTATAATAAATTAGTTTAGTTACTTTTGAATGTTCTGATAATTAACGTTAAATTTAATATATGAGTAAGGTGAAGTGTGTGTGTGTGTGTGTGTGTGTGTGTGGATGAAAGGCGAGTATGAGAGAGAGCACGCACATTTTTAAAGTTAACATTTTATATTAGATAATTATTAATTGTCCAATCTTATCTATCAATCAAAAGTATCTTACGAATCTCTGTGACATAGATGTCTCCGTTTATGCAATTTTCCCTTTCTTTCTTTTCGTTTTTTTAATAGCAATTAAAATTTATGTAAAAAGAGAGAAAAATCATCCATGGACACAATTTATTAAAGTAAGTTAGGCGGTGTCTGGTTAAAATTTTTCTTAACACCGTTTAACTTATTTTCCGTTCGCCGATTTTGAATCGTTGCAGAACGGTTTCGTTCTTATTTTCCTTACTTTGATCATACATCTTAACAAAATGCGTGGTCAGGTTAGTTCAGACATATTACCTTATATTTCAAGCAAGATACATGTTTCATGCGTATATAGTCTTTTATAGTTTGCACAGTTGCTAATCATGTCCTGTCATGTTACTTTCAACTTTGGTCATTTCGTAGATTATTTTAAGTTTACGCACTTCAACTTGAGCCTGAACAACGTTCAGCCATTATAATTGGCTGTAGCAACGAAAGCATACCTCGGTACTTCGTTTTCCAAGGTCAGCTAATGACAATGCGCTCCTTAAAACAGATAATTCAAGATAGTGATGAGTATCGTACCGGCAATAGACACCTCTGATTACTTAGTCAAACTTAAACCAAAAAGACGCATACAATTTTTAATCCCACATAGGCTATGAAACTAAAACGTTCGTAGACATTGAGTTTACTAATAATTCTATATGTTTTGTTGTTTAAAGTTCGAATACGGAACAATTAAGAAACTCTCTTTATAAAAACTTGTGCTTTGGAACCGCCTCGACGAGAGTTGTGCGCGCCAAGTCAGCACTCTTCAAGCGGTGGATATAAAGTGCAAAAAGGACTTTTCCATCTGCGAAAAGGACCGAGGATGATTTTACAAAAAGTTTCAGTCAATATTACTATTTCATAAATGAAATTATTTTATGTAGTAACCCATTACACATACCATTTAATGTATCTTTTTTAACATAAAGTGGTAAAAATTGGTCCATTTCGCTAAACGGGTCCATTTCCACTCTTTTAGGACATTATTCTAGCAGATGAGGGAGTTATAACCAGAATGTTCATTTATAAGCGGAGCTTTCAAATGTTATAACTCTGAAGATTCCCTTCGGTGTATTTGGTAACAACCATCTATCCAGTGTATACAAAGCTATGTGAGCAATACACATCTTTGGTCACAGTTTGTAAAATAGGCATAATGTACATTGAAAACATACTGTAATCAGTATTATAAAAATAATAATACACATCAATGGCAATGAAGAAGGGGTAAGCCAAGGGGCATATGAGTTTCATATCTCCCAAAGTGTTTTTCTTGGCCTCGGAGAATTGGCTAGTGTGATCAATGACCCAAGTGTAAGCACATCACACTCAGAGTTTGGGGTGAAACAACACATGTTTGCTGCATATCGATACGATTCACAATACACAGCCTTCAAAACACAAGAAATAATTTAAAGCAGTTTCCTCCTGCAAAGAAAATCTCATCTAGAACAAATCTGGACATGGGAATGAGGATGAATACCAACAAAATCTATCAATGTATCACATTGTACTTCCTGCAGATGTAAAAGACTGCCGTCTGCTTGGGTTCAAGTCTTGGGTTCGGTCAATGTGGGTATGTGAGAAAGCTTGCCAGTAGCTTCTCATGGGTCGGTGGTTCTTTCGGGGGTTTTCCTGGGTTCTTCCTCCACCATTTATACTGGCTGCCATGTATAGTCTCTCTTGTGCTGAAAAATGGCATTAAACGCTACAACAACAATTACAACAACAACTTTCTTCCTGCTGCACTTTTTAAGAGCTCTACTGAAATCAAAATCTGTAAAAGATGTCACGTCTAGTATAAGTATTAATGATAAATCTGTTAATTATTTTTGAGTATACTCTGTACCCTATCTGTGTTTTTGAATATTTTTCTGTACTTCCTTCTCAAAGGCATATGCATAGCTAGCTTTTGTCAGCTTGAAGACATTGGGGAACTGATCTTTATTGCTGTTATTTAAAGTTTTCCAAAGCTCACAGATATTATTTTTTGGATACATCTGCTCCAAAATAGGATATTTCACTAACATGAACTTACTTTCCTGCATCAGTAGTTTACTGAGTACCATGCCAGATTTCTTACCTGTTACATAGTGCTGTATTAGGATTTTTGGTCCATTAGCACCATAGTCTGCTTGTGCGGACAGAGGTAATAAAATAAATATCTTTATTTCTTAACTTAATTTTTTTTTCATCCTTATTTATTCAGTTTATGTAACCTTCATATAGATATATGGTTTTGTAGCATATGATCCACAAGGCTAAATTGATTGTAAAAAAAAATGAAAATTGCACTCTACTTTGGAATTGTCTGTATTTTAAATATGCTCAGTATTCTGCCCTTTCTAGATTTAATTTCGAAATACTGCCGAAAGGTAGATTGACTGTCATGCTGTCTATTTTTGTCTATTGAACAGTACAGCTGACTCGTATTAACACCATTTTCGGGCTCAAAATCACTCATTCTTATCTCCGTTAACAATTTCCCAGCTCCAGCTATCCAGTATGCTTCATAACTTTAAAAATTGTTGGCATCATCACTATCACCAGCCAGTATTTGCCGAACGAAAACATAATGAACCACACCAGGATTCAGACATTTTAGGTTTACTAGGTAACCTGTAAATAAACACGCATTTATAAAACATCCTTAATGGAAGGCTCATACTATTCCATAATGCTTATTCCAGGGCACAATGTGCCAATCAAATTTAGTTTAACAACCAGACATGTCAAGCTTGAAGAGCCCAGATGTGTTAACAGTAGCCTACCCGAAAAACAGATGTTGCAACAAGATCAGTTAAAATAAAAATTGTATACTTCGCCGAGCACATTTTCATATGCAGGACTTTCAACAAATTTGCATGAGTTCTTGCACATCACTGTTTTCCAAGTGTGCAAATTCATAAAAATTTTGCATGATTTGCGCAATTGCACACGCTAATTGCATCTTTGTTTAAGTACTAAATATCGGTGACTTTTGCGCAGAATTTGTTGCTTTGCTAGTACTTCCTGTTTGTCATGCAGGGAATAGGCTACACTGATTCCTGATTGGTAGTTATTATTTAACCTGGACTGGAACAAGCAATAACCACCAATGAGATTTCATTGTAACATATTTCACTGTGTGACACCGATAGTGTAGCTTTCAAATTGACCTAAGCAGACGAGATAAAATTCAATGTAGAAACTTTGCATAAAAGTGGTTATTAAATGATGTGTAAAGTCCTTCATTATACACATGGAACTTGATTGGATTGTATCCTATATGCAGAAAATGCTGCTGGGTTAAGATAATTAGCATGGAACAGAGGTGGGGGAGAGTCAGATCACTAAACATGTCACTGAGTTAATTTGCAGACAGCAAACGACTATTCTCAATAGTCTTTTTCATTTTTACTAATAAAATGAGTGCCTAGGACTGCAGATGCTCTTTCAGATGAATTCTATATTTAAAGAATAACAAGGCAAACTAATAATTATTCATGGCTGCTGAAGACTAAAATAACTTACATATGGTAAATATCGTTTTGTTTCGATTCTCAATCTCTTGTATCGATATGTGTATTGTTACAGTAAAAGTATAGATGCATCAATATATCGATGAATCATTTCACTCCCACTCAGAGCCCAAGGACAAGCTCTGAGGTTTTTCACTATCCCCCCCCCCCTTCCACAGGCCTTAGTCACTGGCTCATAATTTAGAAACTATTGAGATCCCAATAATCATATAGGTATATGCCCACTTACTGGCTATGAAGATACAGATGTATACAGTACAGGCAATGGACATTTATACAGTTACCCCTGGGGACTTATCCTTAGGATTATAGCTTGGAGTGCATTAAAAGTTGTATGTACACATGGAACTGACATTGGCCCTGGGGTTCAGCCTAACCCCCTAAGCGACTTAGTCACTAGGTCATAACTTGGAAACTTTGAGATCCCCATATAATCATGTGCATACCCGATACTTGTTGGTCATAAAGAGACAGATATACACACCCAGTTGAAATTTGCCCCTTGAGCTAGTCATTACCTTTAGGGATCTTCCCAAGAGACTCAAACTGGGGGCTGTGGGCAGTCAAAACAGGGCAAGTGCAGAGATAACATATATTACAAACAGAGCAATTCTGGTAATATGTAGAAAAATTGTTTGTGTTCTTTAAATATTTGCACCTGCCAGAATTGTTTGTAATGGCACCTGCATCTTTATTAGTTGCATCCCTATATCCCAAGAATCTTATTAGGAAGATTGCACAAAAGGCATTCATCACAGACAATATACATCTGTAGACAACCTAATTAAATGTTGCAGTCCATACACACATTTTTCAATTGTTTGCACATTGTTGAACTTTTTGATAAAATGTTAGATAAAAACCTTGTTAGGATGATTAAAGCTGCAATGTCTGTATTTGTTTGTATTTCTTGCAGAAATTCACAGTCTCCTTGAACCCATAAATAGAGCCATTGACAGATTTTTTTAAGTGATAAGCACTATTGTAACATATTTGTGCTGATGTGGTGGGAACTGGTCGATTAATGAAGATGTTTGTTTTTGTTATGAACTTGCTACTTTGATATGTATGTTTATATGCATCGCTATGATAACAAATTATGACTTCAAACAATCGTTGTACTTAATAACTTAATAGCCTGTGGTTGTAGCTAGTGTATTTACATTCAGTTTTCCATCATTCTGCTCAGCTATTTGCATATTTGGAAATCCCCAGATAAAGACTGATGTAATTGCAAATCCTTACAATTCCTCGAGAATTAAATAGCAGGAAACTTATTTATTTGTTATCAAATGTTACTGAAAATGTGTGAAATGGCTAATTTGTGAGAGTCAAATAGAATGTGTAGATTTAAATTCAGACAGTGCAGCTTTAAGCAATAACCACTAGAGGTACCTTATTTACTCACTTTTAAGTTAAATCTAACTATGAACTGTATTGATCCATAACTGCCACTGCATATTGTGCTGGCAGATCAGAGATATGCAGTATGTTGGGAGTGATCAGTAGAACAAATAGCAAAGACCCTGATCAACTGGTGCATTATGCAAGATCAGGGTCCATGTTGTTTACAGTTGGAACCAACTATTAAGTATGTACAGTACTGGATACATGATATTTGGTAGGCTTATTTGTATTCATATTGCTGGACACATGATATTTGGTAGGCTTATTTGTATTCATATTACTGGAGATGGTATTTGGTTGGCTCATTTGTATTCATATTACTGGAGATGGTATTTGGTAGGCTTATTTGTATTCATATTACTGGACACGTGATATTTGGTAGGCTTATTTTGTATTCATATTACTGGACATGTGATATTTGGTAGGCTTATTTGTATTCATATTACTGGACACGTGATATTTGGTAGGCTTATTTGTATTCATATTACTGGACATGTGATATTTGGTAGGCTTATTTGTATTCATATTACTGGACATGGTATTTGGTAGGCTTATTTTTATTTATATTACTGGACACATGATATTTGGTAGGCTTATTTGTATTCATATTACTGGACACTTGATATTTGGTACCATATTTTCTTGCTTATAAGCTGAGTTAAACTGCAAACAAAAAACAGATCCTGATCTGTCATAGCATAATGCATCTGCAGATTAGGGTCAGTGTTGTTTGTTCTACTGATTACTCCTAACAGACTGCACAGGCCCAGATCTGCTGGCACATTATTTACTGGGTCTGTGCGATTTGCTATTGAAGTCATCTTATAAGCAATTATATCAGGTAGGCTTATTTGTATTCATATTACTGGACATGGTATTTGGTAGGCTTATTTGTATTCATATTACTGGAGATGGTATTTGGTAGGCTTATTTGTTTTCATTTTACTGGACATGGTATTTGGTAGGCTTATTTGTATTCATATTACTGGACATGTGATATTTGCTAGGCTTATTTGTATTCATATTACTGGATGTGATATTTGGTAGGCTTATTTTGTATTCATATTACTGGACACATGATATTTGTTAGACTTATTTGTATTTATATTACCGGACACATGATATTTGGTATGCTTATTTGTATTCATATTACTGGAGATGGTATTTGGTAGGCTTATTTGTATTCATATTACTGGACACATGATATTTGATATGCTTATTTGTATTCATATTACTGGACATGATATTTGGTAGGCTTATTTATATTTATATTACTGGACACATGGTATTTGGTAGGTTTATTTGTATTCATATTACTGGACATGTAATATTTGGTTGGCTTATTTGTATTCATATTACTGGACACAAGATACTTGGTAGGTTTATTTCTGTTTGGTAGGCTTATTGGTACACATATTACTGGACATTTAGTGGTAGGCTTGTATTAATATTACTGGACACATGTTTGATAGGCTTGTTTGTATTCATATTACTGGACATGATATTTGATAGGCTTATGTGTATTCATATTACTGGACATGTGATATTTGGTTGGATTATTTCTGTTCATATTACTTGACATCATATGTGATATTGTAGGCTTATTTATATTCATATTATTGGACATGCGATATTTGGTAGCATTATTTCTATTCATATTACTGGACATGTGATATTTGTTAGGCTTATTTAAATTCATTTTTAGATGGCCTGATTAGATTTTCCTGCCATTATAGCAGTTCAGTTTTGACATATTGTTTAAATTGTTTTGGAAGACATTTTAGCTGTAAAAAAAACTTGATAGGAAAATTAAGCCAAAAATTTTCGAGGTAGACAAATGAAAAATTTGGATGGCTTTTGTTGATGATATCATTATATTTACATGCTGTCATAGCAATTTTGCATGTTTCTGCATTTAAGAACTATTTTTACACTTGGATGTTTTAGTCTGCATTGGTGGCATTCAGTATGTTTAACAAATAAAAATCTAGTTTCTTTTATTATTTTTTCAGTCACCTGATTGGCCCCGGGGAGATGTGTGGGCAGTCAACACACTGGATAGGGCCACCAAGATGGGACAGAATGTGTATGAAAGAGCCTTGAGTCGAAAAATTGAGTGGCCCAAACCTTTATCAGAACAACAGAAGTGTTCACCACATTTTGAGGTCAGGCCTTCCATTGCCATTGGCACGCTCTTATGAACTGAACATAATTTCGTCAGAAGTATCTTTCTTTCCTTTTTTAGGTGTATGTGTGTGTGGGTGTACCTCATGTAAGCATGATCAGGTGTAGTAGATGCTTTTCTAGCACTGGATGCATCAACAGTCTTAAAGTTTTGCATTAAAGTGATTAAAAGTCACATCTGTTAAAGACCAGATGCTGTATTTAAGTGAAACTCTTTAATAATATTACCTTAGGTATAAAGTTTATGCCGTGATGTGCTAGTAGTTCCTG
The DNA here is from genome assembly GCA_016617855.1 of Megalonaias nervosa. Taxonomy (NCBI): domain Eukaryota; kingdom Metazoa; phylum Mollusca; class Bivalvia; order Unionida; family Unionidae; genus Megalonaias; species Megalonaias nervosa. The sequence goes on from JAECUM010034024.1 coordinate 10,975, forward strand.
TTTTGCTTGTCCATTTATATAAATCCCATAATGAAATTTAAGGTCACATACTGGTATTAAAATAGTAACTCATAATGATTTGATTCAGAATATCCTATATGTTAATTCCACATATCTTACAAATAACGATGTAAGGTAAGTCCATATTGTTTGTGATTCACAGTATCCTAGAAATCTATTTAATGTCACCTGGTACAAAGTCCAGGAATTTTCCTCATTGTCTGATAAAGTTCTGAAATTCTCCATCATCATCTGGTCATTGTAACTCATTGTGATCTAGTTATTATAAATATTGTGACCATACATGTACATACTGATAAATATACAGTGGATCAAGGATCAACCATTATATTTTAAGAGGATGCAAGATATCTCCTTTGTGCTCAACAATTTTATTAACAAATATGAAATAGTGTCCAGTATTATATTCATTACTGTAAAATCTGTTACTTTGTCACTGATGATGATGTGCTTTGCTAGTATTCTTTTGTAGGACATCAGATGACAGATATTTATGTCATATATTCAGGCTGTCCCCTTAAAATGAAATGGTTGCCCTTCATATCATTTTTGTTCAGTATGGTGAGACCAAATATTTATGAATTTTTCACAGTCCAGAAATATAAACTCAGCATGTGTAATTGTGATTAGCGCAATGTTGCATCATATTGACATTAATGGGTCATGCAGCATAAAAAAATGTGAGGAGAACATTGACTATTCTAATTTGGAGAGTATATCAGATTTGTTGACATTCAGCAGTTGTGGTTATTAGTTAAGGTAATAAAAACAAATCTAGCCCTTGATGGTAGAAAACTAAAATTTGTAACTATCCATTCATGCATATATTCATATTGATTTCAGTTGGTTCTTTTTTTTTTGGTCAGACTTTAGCAGGTGATTTTTGCTGTATTTTTAAACCTTTGTGAAATGGTATTAATGTGTTTTCCAGTCAATATTAGTTTAAGGGGTTTCAAGACAACTTAATCCAGTATTGATGTGTGGCCATAACTGGATGTAACAAATATGGCTGCTTACTTTTCTGCTAGTTAGTAATACCCTACAATGAGTTTCTATTATTAGCCATAACACCGTAAGATAGGTTGACGATCGCTTGGAATTTAGCACGTTCGATAAAATCCAATCCAGTGTATATACGCAACAAAGACTCTTAAAAATGCAATCTTTCCTGGAAGACTATATTTACGATTATTAAAAAATAGGACGATTTACGTTCACACATCGTGCAATTCTGTATCTATAGAGATCAGATAAAACCTAATGTTTGAGGAACAGATGGTTTGATAAGTA
>JAECUM010034025.1:0-15989 GCA_016617855.1 Megalonaias nervosa
TGCACCTATAGGGCTGTCTTGACAAATCTGATACTACATTGTACTGCAGGGACCCGATGGTCTTGGCATAGGACCACTTCATGGTTTCATTGTTTGTGGGTCAGGTCATTGATTATTTTGCTTATCTGTCCAAGAGTTCATACATTGTGTCGCTGTGCCTGATGTAGTAAGTTTGTATTATAGACAAGAAGTTTATCAGTTATATCCTTTGATTCATGTGCATACCGTTTGATCATGTTTTAATTAGCACTGGATCTTTGGTCAATCAGGTACTGCATTGTGCACTGGGGTCCTGATGGAGGTTGTCAAAGGCTTGTGATGCAGAAAGAATTAATCTTCACCACTTTTTCTGCTTAGTTACATACAAGCCAGGTCAATAGGTCATGTTGCAGTTTTGTCCAATATTTGCCAACTTTTGCAGCTGAGCCTGTTGTCCTGGGCTTACGAACACGGTTGGGGGTGGGGGGGAGGTACACTTGGTTCCATTTGTTCTTGTTTCACTCCCTGTACTATTGTACTGTTACGGTATTAGGAGCCAGGGTCGACAAGAGGAGGGGGAATCCCAATGGCCCGGGCCCGTAGGGGGCCCAGGCCAAACAACACTTTTTAATTTTATAAAAGAAAATTTTTGTTTGAACAAGAACTAGGAGAGGCCCAGATGTTTTTTTTTATCCCAGGGCCCGTGATCGCTCTCTATGGCCCTGTTAGGAGCGCCGCCACCATAAGTGAATTTAAAAGAAGAAAACAAAAGAAATATATTTTGGTTGAGATTATTTATACAGCAAAATATTAGTCAATGTGTCTTCAGTACATGTATGATTGGGTAGGCCTAGAGAGGAGAGGAAGGGGGGGGGGGACGATAATTTTCTTTAATTATATTCTTATCACTAGTTGTTAGCAAGGTTATATTTAATTTGTTTTTGTTTTTTTGGGGGGTGGGGGTGTTTCTTTGGGGTTTTCTCTTGTTTTTTGGAAGGGGGAGGGAGTGATAGTTTTGATTGAGAAGGCATATTTAGGCTGTGATTTAATGTTGTTGCTATAGCTTTTTACTGTATTTTCTCCCACGAAGGTATTAGGAAGCGCTGAATCCTGAGAGTCATCTGTGGATTGTTCTTTATTGTTGTATATTTTATGTTACCAGTTAGTCAACCAATGCTTCTGGTATTATTATTATTATTATTATTATTATTATTATTATTATTATTATTATACTTTTATTTTCAACATATTCACTTGTGTTGCTGGTCCTAGTAATAGGGATAGAGTTTTCATCAGTTGTGTGGCTGGATATATATATATATATATATATATATATATATATATATATATATATATATATATATATATATATATATATATATATATATATATATATATATATATATATATACCTGACCCGACCTAACCTCAGGTGATATTTTTATATAAAGGGGACTCGGAAAACAATTGTTCAGTCCTGTTTTATGATCAGTCTTTGGAATCATTTGTAGTTCTATTCAGATACAATCTGAAAGAAAATATTTATACAAATTATTCATTGGAATTACAAATGGTTCTTTGACTTTTTGGACTCAAACACTACATTGGTTATTAACACTGGGATTATTGAGAACTCATTCAAAGGTATTCGGGATTCTATCATTGCGGCAAACCAGGACATTCAGGATAATTGGAATTCATTCGGAATATTTTATATTTTTGGACTGGTGTTAGAACATTTAGGGTTATATGGAATTTAATTCACATTACTGTCTTTGGAAATTTCACTTTGTATTTTAGGGAAATAAAATGTTTGTCAATTTTGCCTAAAATGTTGGTTTCACTTTCCTTGAGTTACTTATTTTATGTCCTAGAGTCATAACAGAATTGGGGGCTCGTCCGGAATCTGAATTTCTTTAATACATTTCGTAGATATTAAAATATTGTCTTTAAAGTTTTTAATTGACTTTGTTTCGGAATTTTCATTGTCCATGGTAACGATTTTACTTTCACACATTTGAGAAACATTGACTGAAACCAACAAGAATTCATATTGTTTAAAGTAGTATAGTGGGACGATAGGGCCCTCATCATGCCAAATAAGGAAAATCAGCCTGGGACGATATAGCCCCAAAATTTATAGGCCCAAATGGCACACCCTGGGACGATATGGCCCCAAGGTTAATTATAGAGACAATAGGAATGGAACAGGTAGGATGACGTCATGGTACTGGACACTTGCAACAATGTGACAAGTGGCTGACCTGAATACGCGCAGCTACCACTCTAGGTAGGGATAAATACAATTGAGAGACAGATACATATAAGATATATGTATAGTATGTACGCTGTATCAATGATATACCACGAGAGGTATAAATTTTTCATTAAAAGGAAACGAAGCTTGCTGAGTTTCCTTTTAATGAAAAATTTATACAACGAGTGGTATATCATTGAAACAGCGTACATACTGTACATATATTTTATTTATATCACATGCAAATACATATATTTGCCCTTTGAACGGAGTTCAGATTTACTACAGGCAGCCATGTATTGACCTAGTGAATGAACTCCTCACATCCCTAGTGTGTCCGCTACAAAATGTAGTGATGTGATGTGATTATGATTTTTAACGTAGCTTTAACAATTTTTCAGTCATATCGCTACGATGTCTGCAGTGTGGCAGTTTATAGTGATGTCTAGCACTGGGGCATCATGCCGCAGACATGTAGCATGATGTCCCACCCAGTCACATTATCCTGACACCAGGCCGACCAGTCCTAACACTAACTCTTAATGCTGAGCGCCAAGCGAGGCAGCTGTTAGTACCATTTTTGTAAGTCTTTGGTATGACTCGACCGGGGATCGAACCCACGACCTCCCGCATCCGAGGCGGACGCTCTACAAAATGTAGTTCTCTGCCTTAGTGGCTATTTACAATCACCTCTGCATATTGATAAGTTGATTGTTTTCTTTTCTTGGTTTCTATTTTTCTCCACATTGATTAAATCAATATAATACACACTTATGATTTAAACATGAAAGATGGTTGTAATGATAAAAGTAGAGCAGTAGCAACACTTGGATAGCTACACCATTCAGATACCGGCGCATGGAAATTACTGTGGAATAGAAACTAAGCCAACTGACGAACCAACAAGAGGTAATTAAAATATTTTAATATATTTACAGTTGATCTAAGTCATTATTCTGCTCTAGCAACAGTACAACCGACCACAAACTCTCTCTCTCTCTCTCTCTCTCTCTCTCTCTCTCTCTCTCTCTCTCTCTCTCTCTCTCTCTCTCTCTCTCTCTCTCTCTCTCTGGTCGGTTTGACTTTAAAACTATGTCTCTGTCTCTGTCTGTCTCTCTCTCATCCTTTGGTCGGTTTGACTTAACTTTTACCATCATTCATAAGTCCAGAGATATCGTGGGATGACACAAACGAAAATCCTCTACGTTCGCCATTTCATAGATTTTAGCCCGTATCCTGCTACGATGGTCAAGAGAGAGAGAGAGAGAGAGAGAGAGAGAGAGAGAGAGAGAGAGAGATAGGCCTTTAGACATTTTCATATTTAAATAATAATAATTGACTTTTTAGAACATTATGGTATGTTTAAGAAAAAACAAAACGTAACATTAAATATGTCACAGTATGTGTACCACGTATCCGAGGTATTTACTGGTTTGCAACTTTGTATCATTGATAAACACTGTAGATAAATCCCAAGGAAAGTGCACACGTATCGTTACGACGAACCATATTCTTGTAGGTTACTTGGTGTAATTTCTATTTCAAGGTTTTAATCCAGCCCAAATTCCTTTACTCTCTCATTCCACATTTCTGCGCAGTTTGTCCGTTATGCATGAGAGGGGAGGGGAGAACAGAAAGCAGAAAGGATTGTGATGAAAATGTGTACCATATTAAATTCATTTAGAAAAAGGGGATTATTAATACTTTTCATCGTTATTTTCATATGTCACTAGTGACTAATGTGAGGAAATTGATCATTGATCTAGAATCAACTGCAGACGCTCGCGAGAATGTTTATATATTATTGCGCCATGGGCGGATCACAATTTGATATACCAATAGTATTGGTATATCAAATTGCTTTATACCAACACTTTAAATGCATGTTATTTTTTAATGTATTTGGTATAAATATAGAATCTATGTTGGGGTTTGGACCGAGACAAGGAAATCTCAGTCAGGGGTTACATTATTCGTCTCCCCACGAGGCTTGACGAGTGGGGAGACATATAATGTAACCCCGCGACTGGGATTTCCTTGTCTCGGTCCAAACCCCAACGTAGATTATTTTTCTCACCCAATATTATCCTTTAAAAGTAAGAAAGAACTCCTCCCTTGTGCAATATAGTTCACGCGTCAATGTTTACATGCAGTGCATTAATACAAATATGTTAATGAGGACTGTGGCGTGACGTGTCATCCGAAGTACACAGTTTTTATGCGTGAGTTAAAACAAAATAACAACATTAAACGTTGCATAGTTTTTAGGAATTATCACATTTAATATATGGATGTTATATGAAATTAACAATAAATACTTAATATTTATTACAAGAAAATGTTTCATTTTCATTAGTACCAATTTAGAAATTTATATTGTACATAATGAAACTGTACTCACCCCACGGCTCTGTTGTAGTGTAAATATATGTAGCATGAGTGTCCGTGCTTGGGTTATTCACGGATAATTAGAGATCCATGTCACTATCATATATATAACTCTCCTTTTCTTTAGAGGAGGTGAAACTGTTTGTGACATACTTGTGTTGTAATTAATATTGATTGTAAAAGTACCTCCGTGTATAAAAGACCCTCCAAATACGGACCCCAGCTGATAACCATGTGCTAAACTTTCAAGTTCACTGATTCTTTGAAAATTTATTTTTCTGTCTTGGAAATATGGCAAGAGTCACAGTGAAATTTGCTTATGGATTAATGTGTTGACGGATAAATGATTCCTTCTGGCTGGTAAGTGCATTATTTGTCATTAAATATTGTAGGTATATTTTTGATTCAACTGGGGCGCAATGGAGATGCTTAACAAAAATAGAATAAAGCATGTTTGACACAACACATTTCTGGCTGTTACTAAGTTTTCTGTAGTTGTTAAGAGCGTTGGAAGACTATGAAGTGTATAGGTCTATAGTCTATGTGCACCGATCAGTGTTTTCTGTCATAGTTCATTTCACACAGCATTGAGAATTTTATCCTATCTGTTGCAGTTTTCAGGTCAGCGTCATTAAATGTAGCTAACAGTATATAATTTGTTTCCCACAAAGTATTTAAAACTAGTTAGGTAGCTTTAGCTACATTTAATTACGCTGACCTGGAAATTTACTGAGTTAGGCCTGCAGATAGGATAAAACTGACTATGCTGTGTGGAACGAACTATCGTAATACCAAAAAGCTCAACATCGTGTGCGTGTATGTGTCTGTCTTTCTCGAAATGTTTTGTATGGTGTTTTCTCAAAAATGGAGAGTCCTTAAGTTACTATGTTGTTTTGTTATATATTTGTTTGTTGTTGTTTGATTTTAGAACAACTAAGTCAGGCATAGCAGCAGACAACAAAGGTTTACTTTTTTAAAATTAGTCCCTAGCGCGTGGACACCTTGACTGAGACGACTGGTATGAGATGACTGGACTGAGACAAGAAAAGTAAGGTTAGCAAAACAGCTAGATTCCTCTGTCGCATGGGTGAGAAATATACAACACAACCATATATTGATGAATATCAATCTATCATACCCAAATTATACAACCGACTAAAAAAAATTTTAGGCAAGAAAGAACAAATCTTTTCGAGGCATATCAAAGTGGCCCTGAAAAGGGCCTTTGGTTTTATGTTAACACCAGTTCGTTAACATAGAGGGCATCGTAATGATCTTCTCTTTCTCAAACTTCGTCTAACCTCTGGTCCATAAATGAGGACTCGCTTCAGACAGTCTTGCCTCTGCACATAGCATCTTCTTTTCCAAACTGTCGTCTCGGTGATCCGGAGAAAGGTCCATTTTGATTTAACATACATGGGTAAGTCCGTACGGAAAAACAACGACGATACGAAAGGAGAGGATTCAACGTTGGTCCAAATCTTGTGACGAGAACAGTGAAGGGAATGAAGTGAACCGCGTTTATTTATAGTGGATGACCGGATCGAAACGGATTGAAATTTTTCACCAATCCCAATACGCGTTACAAAATTCTGTCACCTCGCGGAGTCTGTCTTCCAATCCGAAGAGAGCTACCTGTGACGTCACATTCCCTATATAGGTGCGCTAGCGTCTGTACGCAGTGAATCGATGCGACATTGTTTTGTGAAACATGACTGAAATTAAGAAGACGATGAAATGGGGTGCACCGGCTTTGGAGACGAAAAGCGATGGCATAGCAGAGGCTACCAAAGTTAACACAGCGCTACTTCCAGAAGAGACCGATTTCAATTGGGATTTAGTAGATTTTCTCTCTTCGCAAAAATTTGTTCCCGTACCAGTACCTTCACCACCTTCTCCTTCTTTACCACACGTTGAGGATTTTAAACAGAGACAGAAAGAAAAATTGGAGAAATTTTTACAACAGCAGAAAGAAGCAGAACAAGCTTTTCTCCTTCAACAGCAACAGCGAGAAGAAGAAGAAGCAAGAAGGAAACGACAGGAGGAAGAAGAAGCAGAGAAGAAACAAGGTCTAGGAGAGAAGGAGAACAGTGAACCTCAAACGGTAACGGTACTCTTGGACATATTGGCAGAGTTAAGAGTCTGAAACAAATGTATCAGACCTCTTTATTACGACCCAAGAGATAAAGACCTACCCGAGCCAAACAGTCTAACCCGGTTACTACACCTGACATACCACCCCTAGTGATTTCTACCAAATCATTGACAGGAGCAATTCCAGAAGTAGGCCTTGGCCGTGGCAAAGGCTTAAGGCAGCTAAAGCTGATTGCTACTCGTTCCTGAGTTGGTTCTAAGAAAAAAACAACAAACACTAACGGCCCTTTTCAGGGCCACTCACTTCTTTCGAAAAAAGATAGTATTAATTTTGCCAAAATCAATTAAAACTCAAAATCCCTTTTATTTTATTTCAAATTTATGATGTACTTGTGTGAGTGCATGAGTGTAGGTCCTTATTATTCTAAAAAATCAAAGCCAAGAGTCACTTACTTTTTCAGTCTTGTCTATTCATTTACGAATTTTTACAATCCAGTTCACAACACAACACAACACTTTTTAAAAAGTTCATAGACTTCTTCTGTCTCTTTTTTTCTTTCACTCTCTCTGTTTTCTGATTTTCTTCACCTTCAGAGTTTTTTCCTCCTCTTCTTCCTCACTTTTTTCACGTCTTCTTTTCTTTTCTGTCTTCTCTCTCTGAACATGTCGGGGTTATTCCTTTGCCGAGGGCACCTCTTCTTCTTCCTCCATCTCCTACTGCTCCTATTGTTTCTTAGCCCAGTCTGAAGACCAATGTCCTTTCTCTTGGCAATGATAACAGGTATCCTGACCTTTGTCTCTTTTGACACTGGTCTTGCTTCTTTGACGGTCAAAACATTCTGTAGCCCAATGCCCTTTCTTCTGACAGATATAGCAAGTATCTTGACTTTTATCTCGAAAGGAGGGGGAGTAGTCCGTCGGCTTGTCTGAACAAAACTTTCTTATGACACCTCGCAAAGCTGTAATCAGAAGTTCGATCTGTGTGGGTTCTTCCATCGTGCAGGTCGGCTTGAGAGTGAAATGAATACTGAGAGAGAAGGCACCAGCCCTTTATATACACTGAGTCTGACATATATGTATATATATAGGGGTCCATGGTGTTTCAAATGTAGTCATTTGACTTTTGCAGTCAAGATGAAACGATCGCATGATTTCGTAAAGAAAAGAGAAGAGAGTAAGAGGCAGAAACGTGATTTATCGCCTCGCACAGTAGCTGAAGTCTTGGCTCAGATTCATGCCAGCAATTTTGAAGATGAGATAAGTGAGCGAGAATATAATTCCCAGAGAGTCTACACCAAGTCAAAGTCCATCATCACCAGTAAACCCTGAAAAGTACTACCACATTCGAGAGACTGAAAAACGCTCCTCTAGAAAATTTAGAACTACGGCCTACACGTATGCGATGAAGTTTAAAGATTCCGACGTACCGTTGGAGAAAGCAGAAGGGTTCATCACCGATGTGTGGGATTCTTTGTTAACCACACTGAAACAGCAATGTGAAGCCAAAGAAGACGATCGCTTAAGACTTTCCATTCATCACAACAGTTTGAAGTCCCCCGTTTGGATCGAGTTTAGCAGTCCGGCTGAATTGACACCTTCCTAAGTCATGGACAAGATTCAACACGTGCAACAATCCAACGACAAGTTTCACATCACCGACGAAAAAGCGACACTGTTCATGACCCAAGGGACAGGACAACACATAAAGGGGTTCTTGGTAGACGACCTTCGCAGCATCAAGCGCAGCATTGTTTAAAATAACAACACTCAAGACCAGATGTGGTTAGCCCGTGCCATCGTGGTGGGACGAACGTATGCCGACAAGAACGACACGGTAGAATGGAAAAGAGCCTGGAAAACCATTCGACGATCGGACCAAACCAAACATCAAAGAGAAGCAGAACTCCTGTTACAGCAAGCGGGGATATCCAAAGACAGACCCTGCGGCATTCCTGAAATGCAAAAATTGCAAGACGTCTTGGCTCCACGCTACACCTTGAAAGTGCACCCTCAAGAAGTGCGCGGACCTCTGTTGTTTCGAGGCAAAGATTTCAAGGACGGAAAATACTTTCACGTCTATCATCACGATGAACATTTCGATGCCATTACCAGTATCACTGCATTTCTGGGATACGGTTATTACTGTCAGAAATGTGACTATGGCTATAACAATCGAGAGCAACACAAGCATTGTGGATCGAAATGTGAGGGATGTTTGGCCTCTAAACCCTGTCTGGACGAAGGACAAGAACAAGTCCATTGCCCAGCTTGGCAGCGCACTTTTGTCAGTCGAACCTGTTACCAACAACATTTGAAGACGCAAGGTTCACAGCAGAAATGTGCTTGTCAACTCCTGAGATTGTGCCCTACTTGTGGACAAGGCATACGTACCAATAATGTCAAGGTGCATGTCTGTTCAGGAAAGAAGCGATGTCACATTTGTCGCCAAATCGTGGACTTGGAACACCAATGCTACATTCAGAAATACCAATCCAAACACGAAGAAGAAGATAATGACCAGAAGAAAGGCAATTTCATCTTTTTCGATTTCGAATGCATGCAAGAGACTGGCATTCGCATTCCTAATTTCTGTGTGGCTCACCGAGCGTGCGAGAAGTGCATCCAAGAGCCTATCTTTACTCATTGCCCTCATTGCAGCAAGATTCCTGGAGGACGTGAAAAAATCTTTCGGGGACCAAACACGCTAGCCAAATTTGCCCAGTGGATCTTAGACCCTATCGACGAGACGTGGAGCCAAGAGTACATAGAACGTTACGGAGATTGTCATCGCTATGCCACGGCGATAGCTCACAATTGGGGCCCCGAGTGGCCGAGTGGTCTAAAGCTCTCACCGTTACGGATCACTGCCATCTCACCTCTGTCTGCGTGGGTTCGAGTCTCAAGCTCGGCTAACGTGGGTACGTGAGAAAGCCTGCCAGTAGCTTCTCGCGGGTCGGTTGTTCTTCCCTGGGTTTTCCAGGGTTCTTCCTCCACCATTAATACTGGCCGCCATGTATAGCCTATCTTGTGCTCAAAAATGGCGTTAAACCCTACAACAACAACAAAACAACAACATAGCTCACAGTTTCTCGGGATACGATGGGCAGTTTCTTTTGAGGTACTATACGGAACAAGGCACCGAACGTCCTAAAGTGACTTTGAACGGAGCCAAAATCATTTCCATGCAAGTGGAACAAGTGCAGTTTAAAGATGCGAATAGTTACATGGCCATGCCTTTGAGCCGCATGCCTAAAACGTTTGGAATGACAGAAATGACCAAAGGCCATTTTCCACACTTTTTCAATACCGAAGCGAATCAACACACCGTTCTGCCCCATTTGCCTTAGGTTGACTACTACGACCCCAACAACATGCGTACCGAACAACGAGAAGCTTTCTACGCTTGGTACCACACTGACGCCTTGGACCCCTTCGACTTTCAGGAAGAAATGTTAAAGTATTGTCGTTCCGACATGGACATTTTACGGCGTTGCTGTGGAAAATTTCGAGAACTGTTCATGGAGCATGGAGGGATCGATCCCTTGAAAGAAGCCTGTACCATTGCCAAAGTGTGTTCCTTAGTGTACCGCCAACGATTCATGCCCGAAAACAACCTAGCTGTCATCAGTCCTCAAACAACCAATTTTGTCAAACGTCAATACTCGGTCAAAGCCATACGCTGGTTACATTACTAAGAAGACAAATTCATCCAACATGTTCGCAACGGAGAAGGCGAAAAAGCCATCGGAAGATATTCGGTGGATGGCTGGGACTTAGAAAACGCCAAGATTGTGTACGAGTTTAATGGGTGCTTATTTCACGGATGTCCCATCTGCTACCCTCAACGTAACACGAGAATCAGTTTTTACAACGGACCATGGAAGACTTGTACCAGGCCACTTGTCAGCGGCGATTGAAGTTAGAAGAGCAAGAATACCAAGTGGTAGAAATGTGGGAACACGAGTACGATCACCGTTTGAAAACCGATCCCGAGTTTAACCGCATCGTGGAAAGTTACAAGCTGGTGGACCCACTGAACCCGCGGGACAGTTTGTACGGAGGACGGACGAATGCCACCTGTTTGCTTTACCATGCCGACGAGGAGAAAGGAGAGGATATCAAATACTTGGACGTGTGTTCTCTGTATCCGTACGTGTGCAAATATTGTCACTTTTCCGCAGGGCACCCGCAATTGCTGACGGAACTCATCGACGTGGAAAACATTCGACAATACGAAGGATTGATCAAGTGCAAAGTCTTGCCTCCCACGAACTTGTACCATCCCGTTTTATATCATTATTGCCAAGGAAAACTGATGTTTCTCTTGTGTCGTACTTGTGCCGAAACGTGCAACCAAGACCGACCTAGGCAGCACAGTCAGGAAAAACGCCACTTAACGGGAACGTGGGTCAGCATGGAATTGTTCAAAGCTCTGGACCTGGGATACCAACTGTTAGAAGTGTACGAAATTTACCACTTTCCCAAGACAGAAAAATACCACAAGGGCGACGAGACTCAAAAAGGCATTTTCGCAGACTACGTGAATACCTTTTTAAAACTGAAACAAGAAGCCAGCGGCTATCCTTCCTGGTGCCACACTCCCTAAGACCAAAAGAAATTCAAAGAGAAATACTGGGAGCAGGAAGGCATCACTTTAGACCACGTAGAGAAAAACCAAGGCTGGCGATCGTTTGCCAAAGTGATGGTAAATTGCTTGTGGGGAAAAATGGCACAATGACCGTGTTTACCCAAGACGGAGTATTTGACAGAACCTTCCCGCTACTTCCAGATGATTCACGACAAAACTAAATACATGAAACACGTGGACGACGTCCGTGAGGACTTGATCTTAGTCAATTACGAAGAAGAACTGGACTTTGTAGAAGCCGACGAATTTGGAAATGTCATCATTGCGGCTTACGTGACAGCCCTTGCTCGTTTAAAACTGTACGAAGCTTTAGAACTGTTAGGAGATCGTGTGCTGTATTTTGACACGGACAGTTGCATCTACATTGATCGTCTGGGTCAGCAACATCCTAAGATCGAAGGAGACCGTTTAGGAGCCTGGACGGACGAGCATCCCGACGACAAGATCCTAAGTTTTGCAATTGGCGGTCCCAAAAATTACGGCTACGAATACCGTGACTCACAAGGAGAAGTGCACACGGAGTGTAAAGTGAATGGATTGACTCTCAATTATCGCGCAAGTCGACTGGTGAACTTTGGCGTCTTGAAAGAATCCTTGCAGTCTGGACAGGATGGAAACTTTAAAGTGACCACCCACGAACCGCCCAAGATTGTACGTTTACCCACACAGCAAATCGTCAGTCGACCCTTGGAAAAAGTTTATCAAATCGTGTACCAGAAGCGAGTTCGGCTTCCCAACCACTTCACTTTACCGTACGGTCACACCGATATTGGCCAGGATATAAAAAGGGACAACGTCCAAGACCGATAGTTCATTGTCACTACAAGCGCCGAGCGAGAAAAATGAATACTTTCAAACAGCAAGTAGCGAGCGTAAGAGTCACGTCCAACGAGAAACTCGAGTACGATGCTGTGCCTTGCGATGGTAGGGATGATGTACCCTATGACCTCAGCGATTCAGTATCACATCATGGAAATTTGCTAAACCTACCATGGAATTTGATGCATTGCGTGTCATACCTGACGGATGCGGAAGCGATGCCACTCGTCACCGTTCACCTTTTCACTTTACTGTCATCCAAAACGGAGCAAACTCCTTTATTTTTCACCGTACCCTCGTCGAAATGAACCTGTGAAAGACGAATATTCGTTCCCTGTGCGTGTTCCTGAATACTGCGACTTTGAAAGTCGGATCCAAACCTTCCAAGAAAATTGGCCAAAATATGTGGGAGGACCTACCCCCCGAAGAATTAGCTAGGGCAGGATTTATCTACTTGGGTGAAGGGGATGAAGTCAAGTGCTTCAGGTGCGGTGTGTCACTTCACGAGTGGGAGAAGAAAGATTACGCTTACCTGGAACATGCTTGATGGTCTCCAGATTGTCACTACCTACCTTTAGTGGGACTTTGTCATTGAAAGTGGGCATACCATGTCGTTTAAAAACCAGCTGCTTGGCTAGGAGTCAAACACTGGACAACACCTAGACAAGTATTTAAACCCCATTGGAAAAAATAATCTTCAAATATTACCAAACGAATCGCAAGAGAAGATCTACAAGGACATTTCGCTGGAATTTGCCAGAGCAAAATCTCGATGGGTGACTGAGGAACTTTTATGTCGAGAAATTCACAAAAGGAAATTGACAATAGTCAACAAGCAAGTCAGATTTCTCTGGATCAACGGTGCGTTCTTCCGAATATTCTGCATTAGACCATTTACATTTGAAGATTTTATTGACATTCTTGACCGTCATTATGAACCGTAAGAAAGGACTTGAACGTTTCGTGGAGGAAAAGAAGCGGTGGAACCGCAAAAGAAACATCCCAGGAATTTTAATCTGTGTACCACGAACAATTGTGTAACGCGTATACCACAGTATTTCTGAGCGTGCCGCAATACGTACCACGGTATACTGTAATTATATCAAGGACCAACAATTAAATATTCTGTATCAGGGGCTAGACACATTTTTGTTTAATTTCTGTCTGTCAATAACTGGAAAAGATATCTTGCTCTGATGTAAAGCAAAATAACACCATATTATATCCATGTTATTATGTAGAAAAAATATTAATTCTCTTAAGATAAATGATCTCAGCTCGAAAGAAAGCCACACACCTCACTCCAAACATTAAATGATCAGTACCATATAAAAGATGATTTCGCTATGTGTATGTTAAGCGTTGTATTAGCTGCAATCTAAACGCTGTAACTAAAGTGAGCTAATCAAGCTTATACTATAGCTTAGTGTGAAGAACATCATACTGACATTAGATTTAACTTGTTGATTCTGAAGTCTAACATTTAACAGATATACTATTGATATAAATGGCAGTAAAACTTCAAGCGGGCTGACAACACCAGGGCAAGATATTTATCAGATTGGGTTAGTAAACATAAAACACACTTGACTCAACAAACGATAAAATATTGAGTGCACTTGAGAAAATTACGTGAAGTACAGACAGAACAAGTGTACTCCTCAAAGTCGTAGGTTGATTCGCAATCTTACAAAGCAATATATGTACTTAACACATTCAAATACGCCAGTAAATAACTAAAAAAGGACATCTGTTTTTCTTTCTTTTATTTAATATGGAGTTTTCTTTATCCAAACTTTGTCCAAAACTTGGGTTAGACCCGAAGATCATTCATAACATTCATTTTGGACACCGGTTGGTATATGTGACGCGCCTCAAACAAATGATTCAAGGATCATAAATATTTGTAACATTTGGCATCATTTTGTGAAAGATACAACCGTGTTGTAAAACAAAGATAAATATTTTTTATTATTTTGTCATTTGTCATTAAAAAGGAAAACATGCTGCTAATATCATTCAAATCGTAACTGAATAACTCTGGAATTTGCATTCATTCTTTACCGACAGAAACTACCCAAATGCCGGTACAATGAAAATATACAGTGGTGTGTACCACCAGAATAAATACCGCGGTAATCCGGTATACATATAATACCGGACACCTCTTTTAGAATTTGTACACCATCTGAACTCTTCTGAATCCCAACCACCCACAGCAAGGTTTTCAATTTTCTTTTCTCCACCGTTTCTAGTGTATTTCGTACATTTGTTATAAGTTTCACACAAATAATAGAATCAGCGTAAAGATTTGACGGAGTAACGACGGCTGACAAAGAGATGAAACTGAGGGCTAGTTTTTTCTCTGGCATGAAAATTTTTTGAGACAATAATATAAATGCTTTTGCGATGGTAGAAGGTTCCTTGAAAGGATCGCTACCTCCTTGATCCAGAAATAATTATTGAAAGTTTTGACAACACCGTCGTAAAATTTCCATATCAGAGCAGCAGTATTTCAGCATTTATACTTGCAAGTCAAACAGGATCGAAGAGTAAGCTTTTTGTTGTACTCTGTGGATACCGTCAGGGTCGTAGTGTTGAACGGCAGGCAGATGCGGAAGCACTATGTATTGATTAGCTTCGGTATTGAAAAGTGTAAAAAATTTCCTTATTCTATTTCTGTCATTCCAAACGTTTTATGAATTCAGCTTAAAAGCATGGCTAAATAACTATAATCTACAAACAGTACTTGTCCAACTTTCATGTAGTTGAGCTTGGCACCATTCGATAACAACTGGTCATTCGGTGGTGCCATGTTCTGAATAATATTTCAAAAGAAATGTTCCGTCGTAGTCTGAGAAATTGTGAGCCATTGTATGATATCGATGATAATCGCCGTAACGTTAAATGTCCTCTTCGCTCGATGTATCGACGGCAGGGTCTAAAATCCATTTGACAAAATCGGCAAAAGTACGGGACTTCCGAAACATTTTTCTTCGTCCAACTGGAAACTTGCTGCAGTTTGGACAATGAAAAAAGGGGTTCTTGTATGCACTTGCCACAAACACGACGAGCTACACAAAATAAGGGACGTGATATCCAGTCTCCTGTATACATTCAAAATAGAAAAAGGATAAAATCCGCTTGTTTCTTTTGTTCTTGCTCAGATCTTCCTTTCATTCTTCGTCAAGTTAATTGCCATACATTTTAATGTAACATTGATCCTCGAAGTCCTCAACTTGGTAACAAAACGGCATTTTTTCTTTCGTGGACAAATGCATGAACTTTGACAAAGAAGCACAATCTCAATAGTTGGCAAGCACTTTTCTGTTGTTGAAATTGTTTGATTCAACGTTGTTTGCAACAACATTCGCTTACAAGTAGAACAATGAAATCGTTCTTTTCCTTAAGGAATGCGAGGTCTGGAAGCTAAAATCCCTCAACATATCTCTCCACAGTGAATAAGATGGTCCAGAGTGGTAAATCCTTTGTCACATCTCTCGCAATAGTAACTATGACGATGGTAATGCTATCGAAATGCTTTTTATGATATATGTGAATGTACTCTCCATCTGGGAATTCTGGTCCTCGAAACACGAGAGACGTACAGAATACATGAGGGTATACTTTCAACGTAAAACGAAGAACCAACACTTCTTGAAGTTTCTGCATTTCTGGAATTCCACACAAGGTTCCTATCGAAATGCCTGCTTGCTGAAAATAACTTTCTGTTTTTCTCTATTTTGGGGTTTGTAGTATCGTTTAATCCAATCCCATAGTCGTTTCCATTTTGCTGCTTCGTTT
>JAECUM010034029.1:0-40055 GCA_016617855.1 Megalonaias nervosa
TTTTATTCTTCTCCAGAACCACTGTACAGACTTTGACCAATCTTGAAAGAAAGCATTCTGGCATGAATACCTTTTAATTTTATACAAAATATTGCATTCTGTCATCAGATATGGCCACTATACCAAATTATATACATTTCTCAACAAAAACATTCAACTGATTTTCACCAAATTTGAGAGAGATAAGGATGACAGTTAATGTTGATACAACTGATATCAATCCCCCACTTAAATTACAGAAACGTTTGCATAACTTTGTCTAAAAAAGACACTGCTCAGCAGAATTGACCAACCTTGGCACGAAGTGTCCTTGTATAGGGACCTTTCAATGTGGGATAAATGATGCTGATTTGCCATTAGGTATGGATAAAATAGAAGGACTATAAAAGCCTTGAAATGGTTATCTTCAAAATGTAAATTGTGTATGCAATCAGTGGCACAGAAACATCCTGGCCAACTGCCCTTGCATTTGTCAGTCTGTAATAAGATAATTCTCAACAGACTAAAGCCTCAAGCAGAGAAAATTATTGCTGAAGAGCAGGCAGGCTTCCGAGCAGGAAGGAGCACCACAGAACAAATCTTCAATCTCAGACTTTGCGAGAAATACCTTCAGCACCAGCAGAATCTATACCACATCTTTATAGATTTTAAAAAGGCCGATGGTAAGGTATGGCATGCAGTCTTATGGGCAACTATGAGGAAGTACAACATCAGCTCAAACCTGGTGCAAGTTGTTGAGCACCTCTATGACAAAGCCACTAGTGCTGTCCTCATCAAAGGCAGCAGAGGAGATTGGTTTCGAACAACAGTTGGAGTCAGACAGGGATGTATACTGTCACCTACACTCTTCAACATTTTCCTGGAAAAAATTATGGAGGATGCCTTGCATGACCACAAGGGCACTGTCAGCATTGGAGGAAGAACAATCACAGACCTTCGCTTCGCAGATGATATTGATGGTTTAGCAGGAGATGAAAAAGAACTGGCCGACTTGGTTGAATGCCTCGACACAACCTCCACATCATATGGTATGGAGATTAGTGCCGAAAAAACCAAACTGATGACAAATAACACCAATGGCATCAGTGCAGAAATAAAGGTCAGTGGACAGAAACTGGAGAGTCACAAGCTTCAAGTGCTTGGGATCAATTATCACAGATGAGGGCTCCAAACCAAAACTATTTTGAAGGATTGCCCAGACAACAACAACAATAACAAGGCTGAGACCAATATGGAAAGTTACCAACATTGCTTTTGGTTCTAAAATAAGGCTGATGTGCTCGAGTGTCATATCTATATTTCTGTATGCTTGTGAAACATGGACACTCACATCAGATCTACAATGAAGGATTCAAACCTTTGAAATGAGATGCTATCGCAAGATCTTGGGCATCTCATACATTGACCTTGTAACCAACCAAGAAGTCCACAACAGGATCCAATGAGCCATCGGATCCTATGAAGACCTCTTGACCACTGTAAAAAAGTGCAAACTGAAGTGGTAGGGTCATGTCTTGAGATCATTTGGACTGGCAAAAACAATCTTGTAAGGCACAGTGTGACAGTGCAGAAGAAGAGACAGACAGAAAAAGAGGTGGGAAGACAACATCAAGGAGTGGACAGGCATGGGAGTTGGAGATTCCCAAAGGGCAGTAGAGAACAGGGAAAGATGGAGAGAATTGGTTGCAAAGTCAACTGTAGTGCCCCAAACGACCTCTTGGGTTAAGGGATTGATGATGATGACAATGATGGTGATGAATCTCAGTCCCACTCAGGCTGCTTGTTCATGGCATATACCAGTAGTGAACGGATGACTGTCAGTTCTAATTGGTTGTAAGGGTTGATTCTAATCTGTTCCAGTCTGTGGTAAAATAATAATCATCAAACTGTCAGATTTTAAAGTAGCCTGTTAACTGCATGCTTACCAGAAGTTCCTTCAAAACTAAATCCAAGTAGACAATACACAAGACAGTGGAGAAACTTTGCATAAAAAGATTAGTAATGTACTTATTTATATGCCAGCTCAAGACATGACTCCTGGTTAAATTTAAACTTGACCTTCACTTTGATTTCCTTATAAACTTGTAATGGTTTCTTAAATTGAAATCAAATTTAGTGTGACACTTCACGATCTAGTCCTACAATGTAAGATGCCTCCCATGATATTGGTGTTTTCTTCGGCCGCTGTCTTGCTGCCTTAAGGCGGTGACATAAAAACATGAATGTATGGGGAGGCATCTTACATGGTGTTTTCTTTGACCGCTGTCTTACTGCCTTAAGGCGGTGACATAAAAACATGAATGTATGGGGAGGCATTTTACATTGTAGGACTTCACAAAGATTGTGTTGGATTTCCACCTTCTCACAGACAGTTATGGCCCACTTTATTACTTTGAACATGGCTCGACAGTTTTGTTTTCACTCAAGAACTTTTGTAGGATTTCATGGATCAAAATGAAATTGATATGAGGCAATACATTAAAAAGACTTGGGTAAGTTTGTTAAGTCATTCCCTGTCTGTCTTTCTTGACTTGGAACTTTAATTGCCCTTAATTTCTAATTAGTAACTTTTGAAGCACATCACAGATTGAAACCATGTATATTTCAAGTAAATGTTTGACTTTTAATGTTGGGGAAATTTTATGGAGTTACGGCTCCTGTATGACTTAAAACATTGCCCTTTTATTGCGGTGGGGTGGGGAACTAAGGTATGGACATTTTTTCTAGTTTTAAAGGACAAGGATGAACTTTTGTGTTGGCTTTAAAATCATAGGTATTCAATAAGTTGAAAGTTACACAATTTCATACCAAATATATATGAATACTGATTTTATAGCAGGAAGCTAACATAGGGTCCCAGATGAAATGTGTATTTTGAATTGAACCCGGATATTCCCAGCAGCACTTCTAAATGTTCAGTATACAGGATATACAACAGGCTGTGGGTGCATGCAATTCAGGAAATGAAATGCAAAACATCAAGTGCTCATATCTTGCACAGAATCCTTTTTCTTTAATCAAGCATTTGTGAATCATAAGTAAAAGAAAACCCTTTACCTGTGGAGAAACTGATACTTTATATTATTACTGGATTATTTTCAAGTTTTAAATTTTGGAGCTGATAGCATTGAATATTTACTTTAAGTTAGTTGGGGTGGACAGCCATGATTTCATTATCCTGTAGGGTTTATTTATTATAAGACCTTTTGTAAGAGGATTTGATACACCATATATGCCTGTATACAAGTTCAGTCACTTATGAGGTCCGCCAGAGAACCTTGGTAGTTACAGATCAGCACCATTCCAGTCGGAACTTGCATCATACACATAAATAACATCAGTAAAACCAGTTAACCAGACCCTGATCTTATGACTTGTGAGCCAAAATGTCAATGTAATTGGACTTTTTGTTAGCATATATGGTGTATTCAGTAATCAGTGGTGACTAACAGCACCTGACAGTAAATAAACTCTAGAATGTTCTTGAATACATGTATTCTTTGGGTCACATGCTGTACCTGTATACATGTATATTTATACTGTTGTCTGGTGGGAATTTTAACAATTTTGTTTTTTGATAATCAGAGTGGTTAAAAATTCGTAACTTGTTTCAACATAGAGGAATATACATAGATTCTCATTCATTGTGTGGTTTTCGAAAGTAGGTATATTGTGTGGAAAGACCTTAACATAGTGTAGTTGGACATAGTTGTCGTCGTATCAGGAAGTGAAAATTATCACCAAACAATTCGATTGTAGGCCTTTAATATAATATGCTTAACTTTTTCACAAGTTTTCTTTCAGAATGATTTCTTACTATCATAACTGTATAAGCTTCCTCACCATGTTGTTAGATATAAGAAAATGTTAATTTTTAATAGAAGGTCAGGAAGATTTCTGAGTTATATGATTAACAGAAAAAAGGAAAAAGGATATTAGAAAGAAAGGAAACAATGAAATGAAATAATAATGGGTGTTTTTTTGGAAAATTGGTCAATGTTACAATGAAAATGAAATGATTATGGTTTTTTTTTTCGAATTGGTCAATGTGACAATGAAAATGAAATAATTATGGGTGTTTTTTGGCAAGTTGGTCAGTGTGACAATGAAAATGAAATGGATATGAGCATTTTTTTGACAAACTGGTCAATGCGTCAATGAAAATGAAACAATTATGGGTGTTTTTTGGCAAGTTGGTCAGTGTGACAATGAAAATGTATAAAGAGCTATTTAAAAAGAAATATAATCAGGAAGGATACTGTGTGTTACGGAAAAGCAAAAACCACCTAATTATGACTGCTAATTCGACTGAAAGTGGTTTTATTTTAGGTAAAATTTCATAGCTTCAAAATTGATGATAACGACATTAGCAGTTGTAAAATACATAGATTGTATTTTGATGTTTTTAAAAAAGTAAGTAACATGTTTTACCACTTACTACCTGTCACAATGAGTGAAGAATATATATTTTTGAACCCATATTTTAAAAAATTGGGAAAATTGTTCATAGTTAATTCTGTTGACACATTTCCTAATATGTACACCTGTTCATGAGGGTTATATGCAATGTCTGTGACTACAGACTGCTAGGTCAGAACTGAGGTAATTTCATTCTGGCCTCAGATATTCATGTAGTGAACAGTTCTTGATAGAAGTGTAGAAATATGAATGAAAACTAATACATTTTATTAATTAAAAATTAAATCTATTTAAATTTTGTTCTGGTTACAGCTGAATCCAACACATGGTAATATGAAGATGGTATGTAACAGACATGAATGAAAGTTTTTTTAATTTATTTGAGAAATTTATTACATTGGCACAGGTGTATCAAGCTTTGAAACAGTTACCATATATACTCACATATAAGTAGTATCCAATTGCACAGGCCCAGATGTGCCATCACATGATGCAGCAGCAGATCTGGGTCTATACAATTTGTCAGTAGTCATCAGTAGATCCAACAACATAGCTCGTGATCTGCAGATCAAGGTCTATGTTGTTTGCAGTTTGACCCAACTTAGAGGTGAGTTGATATGGTAATAAAGGGCTAAGGCTGATGCTATTTCTCTAAAAGGGTTCATGTGGGTCAGTGGTTCTTCCTGGGTTTTCCCGGATTCTTCCTCCACCAGTTTAACTGGACACCATGTATAGCAACATATCATGTGTTGAAAAATAGTGTTAAAACCACAACAACAACAACTTCTGCAGTAATGGACAATTGAACTAGACATAAAAAGAGTTTACAGGAGATCCTCTTTGTAATTACTGCATTTCCATTGTGTGTGTATATGCTGCATTAAACAGCATCTACATCCATCTGCTGCTGCATAATACTGTATGTTGTTTTTTTTGGTTTAACACCGTATCTCAGCTGGCCCAAGTATGTTTTAATAGATCTATGCAGTTCACGTTTGTTTTGCATGCAAACACACGTGTATGGCATATCAGACACATGATTATGACAAGGTTTGCTTTTGGTGATATATGGCACAGCAACACTTTGAAGGTTATATGCAGATGCAAGTAAGTGCACTGCCCAAGGACACTATGGTAGCTGATCATTGCTGATGTGATTGTGGGAATCAAACCTGCATCCTTCTAGTTATGAGTCCAGCGTCTTTACCACTGAGCCACTGTAGCTCCCCAAAGTTCGTTACGATAAAAAATGAATAATACTGTGTAATTGTAAAATATTGTTTCAGGCCTTAAGCAGTGCTGTCCAACATGCAGCCCGTGGGCCGCATGTGGCCCACGGGCTGATTTTAAATGGCCCGTCAGAGCTTGAGCAATTTTTTGTGCATTTATGTAAAAAAAAAATCAAAACATGCTTGAACTTATATTGCTATATGTTTGTACATACATACATTATTACTTAATAAATTATAATAAAGATAAACAATTGTGAATAATTTTTATAGTCGTTGCTTTTAAGTTTTCTGCTGCGGTCCTCGGCTTCAAGAAAAATTTTTCAGTGGCCCATGGTGTCAAAAAGGTTGGACAGTACTGCCTTAAGGATTTTTCTCTTACAAATATACAGAATTTTTGGCCCCTTTTCTCCAATTTTGTTGTTTTAATTTTCTCCAATTTTATTGTTTTAATTTGTATTTTATTTCCATTACCTCGCCTTTTGTTATGCCTTTTTTTTATACCTGGCACTGTATTGCCAGGACTGTGCAAGTGTGCGCTTAAATCATATACAGAGGTGCATGTTATCAGAGGTAGCTGGTTCACCATGTTTTGTTTTTTTTTTCTGGTGGTACATACTTTTTCACTGTACTGGTATGTTGGTTGATTTCTTCAGTAAGAACAGTACAGAAATTCCAGAGGAATCTTATTATGACTTTAATGAGATTAGCAGCGTGTTGTTATTATTTATGGCCAAATAGTTAAAAGAATTATCTTTGTTTACAAAACGGTTGTATCTGTCACAAATTAATGGTTAATTTTACAAAATATAATTATGTTTATGATCTTTTAATCACATGTTTGACATGTGTCATATATGCCATCGCAGTGGCCAAACAGGATGTTGTAAAACAAATTTGGGCCAAATCCAACTTTATGAAAATTTCAAATTAAAGAAAACACCCTCCCCCAAAAACATGTTTTTTAGTTATTTATTAGCATATGTGAATGTGTGTGTGTGCGATTTGGATTTTTTAACGTAGCTTTAACAATTTTTCAGTCATATTGCTACGATGTCTGCAGTGTGGCAGTTTATAGTGATGTCTAGCACTGGGGCATCATGCTGCAGACATGTCAGCATCCTACCCTGCCTACTATATTGGTATTGTAGCTAGCAAATTGTAGGCTTCAGAATCCACACTTTCTGTTTTTATCAATGGACTGTCTGATGTCAGCACAATGTCTTAAACAGGGTGTCAGCTATAGTGTAAGCTTAATCATTCCACTTACTGGAAATTATAGCCTTTTGGTTGTAACTTTAACAACTTTTAGTATACAGATAGCAAATTCATCTTATAAGGTAATAGCCATTTATTGTTTTGGGGGGAGCTGTGATTTTCTTTTGAGCTGAAATATTTTCTTTGCTTTTGTCTGAAGATAATATTTTTGCCAAATAATATCTTGGATGGTTGTTTTTTCCTATAAATCAGAGCAAGATATTGTTTTCATCTATTGATCTCACCAAAGACTTCTTGTGCTATCCAGTTAGACCTAAATGAAAATAGTGCTGATCTGGCATCCAACACAGCAACCATGGCTGCAATTACGGAAATCTTGTTATTGCTACACCTCAATGGAAAGTTGCATTGACATGTGATTTTCTTATAATATGTAGTTGTTTCTAAATTAAAATGGTGGCTATCTGACTTCAGATATGGTGATCATGGTGCCTGTGTTGAAAATGATGTTATATCTACTCCTTCTATATTGACTGTTACATCAACTTGGAGTTTTGACAGAAGGACGTCTTGTGATGTTTAGGTGGTCATAAATGAAAATGGCGCACATTTGACATCCATCATAGTCACTATGGCAGCCATCTTGAAAATCTTCTTGTGGTTCTTCTTCTGGATGGATGTTAATATTCACATGGGATTTTCACAAAGAGATTTCAAATGATGTCTAATTGGTCCTAAATGAAAATGGTGCTGATCTTACATTCAATATGGGTGCCACAGCAGCTAATTTGAAAATCCTGAGATGGTTTCAACACTCATTTGTTAAAAAGAAGAAATGGTCTTGAATTAACGGAAATTCTTTTCAGTAAGTAAAATGTCAGTCACTTTGAGGGTCTCTTGTTTTAGTTCTAGATTGGATGGATAATGGATGGAGGAAAGGTGAAGAAGACTGCATAGGTTTTGCATAAATTGAAAAAGACTGATGTAAGAAAGAAGTTGGTCAATGATGAAGGAAAGATGTAAACTAGCAGGATTTATTGGTGAACATGCAGTTACAGAAATTGATGTAGATTCCTCAGATGTTGCACCAGAAAATCAACCAAACATGCAAAATAAAAAGTCACACATATTTTTAAGCCCAAACCTTATTTCTTCATTTTATTCTTCCTATATTAAGAAAATATACCCTTTTTTTCAAATGGACGGTGGAATTGACCACTTAATATTTAGTTCTAGAAATGACCCACCTCATATAGTAGATGTCTTTGTTTCGTAACATCAAAAAAAGTCAAATTCATTGATCAAAGGCTCTGTAATATTTAAAAAATGACATGCTTATAGTTTTTGTGAAAAATGAGAATAAATAATTTTTTTAAATGAATGTGCATAGGAAATAGAAATTTAATGTTTTGTGCCAAGTCAGGACCTATTCTATTATCATGTGCTACTTTGTAACATTTAAAAAAGTGGTTTAAATGTGACCAAATTGTATTTTATACTTGTATTAATGAATAAATTAAACAAGAATAACTGCGCACATACCTGAATCACTGTTGTTTTTGGTGCCCTGATTACAGTATTTACTTTACCTGGGTAGAAAATAAATGTTTGCAATTATGAGAAATAGAAGAGATTATATCTGTCTTAAAACAAATGGAAGAAAGATTTTCTTGAATGAAAGGGTCTTACATAGTTATCATTTATGCAAGCTGTTTAATTAATTTTATTTCTGTCTTTTGCGAGCAGTTAATGACAAGCAATAAATAAAAATTTTCAGCAATTTCACCAATTCTGATTTTGACTCAACAAACTGCTGATTCTATTTGAAAAATTGCTAAATTCTCAGTGAAATGATAGTGAATTAATTTAGTGGCCAGCTTACTGCAAAAATAATATTTACATTACAAATTCCCTTTTGGCAGAAATCATAACAGCTGTCTTAACTGTATTACAGAGTGAAGAAGAGGACGAAATGGAACGGTTGACAGTGATAGACATCCAGGGCATGACATGCCAGTCATGTGTGACAAACATTAAAAATAAGATCAGCAAATTGAAAGGAGTCAAGGACATTAAGGTAAATAAGCCTGTCCTGCACCTTTGTTGAGAATTTAAGATAAGTGTGTGCAATGTATGGAAATTACAGTTTTCAGTAAAGGGAAGTAATTCATCAAAGCTTAAATCATTCCAAGTGAAATTAGTTTTCATGTGTGACATTTTGGGCCAAGCAAAAAGATAATGTGTGCATATTTATATCATCATTTGTTAGATATGTTGTGGTTGATCATTTCTGTTTGTTTGACAGTTTGTCCAATACGTAGTTTGTTGTTCTTATGCTTGTATTTAGGAGAGAAAATGAAGCCATTTTTGTTTATTCCGTTGTGCACTTTGTAGTAACTTTGACTTTCAGGCTAAAATCCTCAGTTGTCTAGGTGATATCTCCATTAATTAATCGATAAAGGTTCCTGACAAGCCATCTGAAACATTTTTTTTTAAATTTGTGAAAACTGTAAATAAAAGGATTTTCAGAGGAGATGAAATAATGTGCATAAATAACAGTGAAATGATGGATCAAGCAGGCACTATCATTTATGCCTAGGAGAGTCCATTATTTTCATTTGTAATACTGTAGATTGGATGGATGGTCATTACAAAAAGAAATGTGCTCTTTGCTGTGTGTGCATTTTTGTATATTTAGATGTCTTTATGTATGTATGATGTATTCATATATATAAGGGGGAGGAAAGGAGAGAGAGAGAGAGAGAGAGAGAGAGAATATGTGTATAGGGTTAACAGCACATCAGCACACTCCTGGTAATATAGTGCAGTGTACGTTTATGTATCCTGAAAGACAGACACGAAAAATAAAGGCAAAAAGGATAAAATTCTAATAATACAAGGTCACTGAGATAGATTTTTGGAAGTTGCTGGACTACAGTCTCAGTAAAAACCAGTGAAAAGAAATAGCTGATCCAGACTGTCAGCTTACCATTATGCATGATTACTAATTAAGGATCATGTGTCAGACATGCAACAAAAAATTTCTTCATAGATGACACTAATGCTGCATAAATCTGCAGTCATCTATACGCTTAGAACATACTAAAACATAATTTTAATCACATTAAAACTGATTACAGTAAATTAACTACTTAAAAATTTTAATTACATTAAAACATATATTTTGATGCTAAATGGCATCAGCCACAAAACACAATTTCAGCTTGGTTCAATTATTCCTTTCTAGCTGTTGCAAGTATAATGTTGTCAACACATATTATAATGTTTTTTTTTCAGTAAGTATAGAGGTAATATCCTGTAGTAAACCCATACCTGCCATATTCCAAGACAGTGTTGATGTTTTTGTTTGAGACATAAAAAGTGTCTTGGAGTCCCAGTGGGGAGGGAGGGGTGTAGTGCATGTGTCCCAAGAAAGGTGACATAACCCAGTTGAGAATACGTTCTCTTTTCATGTGAGCCTAAAGAAAATGACTAGAAGTTCAAATTTGAAAAAAAAATAACATATATGTTTTCTTTGAAACATTTAATGCATTTACAAACAAAATATAGTTGGTACACATATCGCTGTCAAAAACCATCTCCATACATATACACACACATGTACATAAGCACATAATCACAACCATATGGACATTAAATAAAAATTTAAAAAAAAAAAAATTAAGTTTCTTTCTTTAAAATCCATGGGACATTGGAATAAAGTTGTAATTAGGTAGTCTTTATTTCTGTCAGTAGTTCAGAAAGGAAGTTTGAAGGTAATGCAAGTGTCATTGGTGTTCATCATTGCATACATAACAGACTCAGTGTTATAACACTGTACTGTTGTTCAGTCTTCCCTGCTGGATTTTCTGAGTAAATCCCAGTAAGAACTGAAAGTAGTTCTTGTGACCATAATGCAGGCAGTGTCAGAACTGTAACTGTTTGAACTGGTTTGGGCATATTCTGGTCTGTATAGAAAAAAGGAAATATAAATCACATTTGGGATTGACCATTTAATTTGGCAAGGGAGGTTTTTTTAAATTATTTCAAGCCCTGTGGGGTCTTACAGGTAATACAGCAGTAAGAAATACCTTTGTCCAGTAAGGGTGCAAGCCCAATCTGTTCACTTTGTTATGCAGTATGTAAAGTGATACCCTCCTTTTCAAACAAAGGAAATCCCTGATTATACTGTAGTCAGTCTGTTGGCAGTCACTAGAAATGTTTATTCTGCAAATTGCAGTTGTACTGCTGGGTAACTATTTCATATGTTTTTCTTTTGTGCTTGTGTGTGTGTGTGTCTGTATCTATATATATATATATATATATATATATATATATATATATATATATATATATATATATATATATTGTTACATGTAGGCTCGTACAATAATAACAAGAGAAAAGATTGAAGACGACAAGCTTTGTATATTTTAACAAAATAATTTATTTCCCTGGAAAACAATGTAAAAATTGGAAAATAGGACTTACGGTTTGTGAATATAATCCAAAATTTAATCCTATGAATGAAAATACAAGTCCTATCACCAAATAGTTCTATTAGAATCCAAGTTCGAATCTCGACGACGTTCCAATATGGAAGGCGATGACGTCAGATGCGGTCCTTGTACAAATATCAACAATTCCTCAATTGAATCACAGTTTATGTTTCCGAATAATTCCAGAATAATTTCCACTGAATTTCTTTCTCCCAGAATTTATAAAACAGTACACTCGTTTGGTTTCAAGAGAATAAATGATTAAATTGCAAAAACAAATGAACTTCAAAAACAATCTGGTTTCAAAATAAAATAACCTATCCGGCATTCTAGGTATCAGGAATACAACTGACTGATAAGCGCTCAGGAGGAGTATTATATCTACCCTAATTAACATCCCGTTTTCGTGAGACAGACTACGAGGTCTCCTAACACTTGAAACACGCAATAAGAAAAATGCAATTCGTCATGTAGGAAGAATCCCTACCTACTATCACTCTGAAACAAATTTAAAAATAACACACTGTTTATCCAGACTAGACGAAATGACCTTGGCAGTAGCCAATCGTTTTAGCGTAGCGCTTACACTACCGCAAACCAAGGTAAACTAAAAATATTGCAAATGTAATAAGTTTTACATCTTAGATAAGTAGAATTACTGAAAAAGAATTTTGAATCCCTGCAGTAATCATTACAATAAAATGTAATGAAAAACAAAAATAAAATAAAAAAAGATTTTAAAACTAACACACAAGCAATTTAATTACATATATGTAACACTTCCCCCCATAAAGAAAAAAGAAAGATTTATGTAATAAAGCTTTCTTTTTACCATATGTAAAATATACATGAGGTAAACAAAATTACATAAGAAAATTCTTATGACTTATATAAAGTGTATATGAAATAATATTTCTATACACGGGAAAGTGCATCTGCAATCAAATTGTCTTTTCCTTTGATGTGCCTGATGTTAAGATTATACTCTTGCAAAAACAAACTCCACCTTAATAATCTTTGATTTTTATTTTTCATCTTGTCGATGAAAGTAAGGGGGTTGTGATCACTATACACAACAACCGGAGAAGGAGCTGAGCTAATGTAAACTTCAAATGCTGTAATGCCAATATTAAAGCCAAACATTCCTTCTCGATTGTTGAGTAATTTCTTTGGTGCTTATTTAATTTCTTAGAGAAATAGCGCACTGGGTAATCAACACCATTTCTGTCTTCTTGAATCAATACTGCTCCAACCCCAACATCACTTGCATCCACAGATAATTTAAAAGACTGATTGAAATTTGGAGCTGTGAGAACCGGCGCACTTTTGAGTATGGCTTTTAATCTATCGAAAGCTTCCTGACATTTTTCGGTCCAGAGAAACTTGTTTCTCTTACTTAACAAATTTGTCAGAGGTTCAGCAATATTGGAAAAATTGGAACAAAACTTTCAATAGTATCCGGCCATATCCAAAAATTGCATCAGTTGCTTTTTACTGACAGGCACAGGAAAATCAGAGATAGCCTTCACCTTAGCATCAATAGGTTTAACTTGACCATGTCCCACAATATGTCCTAGAAACGTTACACAACCATGGCAGAACTCACTTTTAGATAAATTGATTGTCAAATTAGCATCAGTGAGTCTTTCAAAGAATTTCCGAATCGTGGCTAGATGTCTTTTCCAGGTGTCATTGTAGATGATGACATCATCAATATAAGCATCACAATTATCTAGACCAGAGGTAATCATATTCATCAAGCGTTGAAATATACTTAGGTAACCCTTCATCCCAAACGGCATTACTTTATATTGATAGAGTCCATCTAGAGTTACAAATGCCGAAATTTCTTTTGCTCTTTCCGTAAGTGGAATTTGCCAAAATCCTTTCAGAACGTCAAATTTGGTGACGTACTTGGCATTTCCAATTTTATCAATACAATCATCGATTCTTGGTAATGGAAATGTATCTGTTTTTGTCACACTGTTAACCTTCCTATAATCAGTACACATTCGGAAGTTTTATCCGGTTTCGGAACAAGTATACATGGTGAACTCCAATCACTTTTACTGGGCCCTATGAAATCGTTCTCCAGCAAATACTGAATTTCCTTTTTCAAGTATTCCTGTTTGAGAGGGTTCATCCTGTATGGGTGTTGTTTCACAGGTTTTGAATCTACAATTTCAACTTCATGAAAAATTTTGTTGTCGTCGTAGGAATATCTGAAAACAAGTGCTCATATTCGAATAATAACTGTTTAAGTTCATTTCTTTCTTGTTGTTGCAAATGTAAAAGTTTCTGGTCTAGATTTTTCATAATTTCGAATTCCGAAGATTTGTTACTCCAAGATCAACGGTGTCCAATTGAATTTCTTCACTTAAATCCTCAGTTGGTGGGACAGGTACAACTATATTAATTGTATGATTTACTTGGCTATCTCTTTCAATATACTCCTTTAACATATTAATGTGGCAAAGTTGTTTTTGTTTTCGCCTACCAGGAGTATTTATGATGTAATTTAAATCATTTACTTTCTTTTCAATCGTGTATGGACCATAATACTTGGCCTGAAGGGGATTTTGTGGAATGGGCAAGAGAGCTAGAACTCTATCACCAGGCTGAAAACTCCTATCCCTTGAGTTTTTATCATATCTTGATTTCATTCTGGACTGAGTAGAGCGCAGATTTGCTCTTGCGACTTCACAAGCCTTTGACAATTTGTACTTAAAATCAGAAACATAATCAAGAAGATTGAGCTCAGTATCTTCATTTGAAAGAAGTTTCTCTTTCAGCAATTTCAAAGGTCCACACACAGTATGTCCGAAAACTAGTTCAAAGGGACTGAATCCTAAAGATTCTTGAATGGACTCCCTAACAGCAAACAAAAGTAAATGAATGCCTTCATCCCAATCTTTGCTCGTATCAAAGCAATATGATCGAATCATATTCTTTAAAGTCTGATGAAATCTTTCTAAGGCCCCTTGGCTGTCAGGGTGATATGCAGAAGATTTATATTGTTTAATGCCTAATTTGTGCATAGGTTGCTGGAAAATTCCAGACATGAAATTTGACCCTTGATCCGATTGGACAGATTTGGGAAGGCCAAATTGAGTAAAAAACTTTATCAAAGCTTTTACTATAGTTTTGGTTTTAATATTCCTCAAAGAAATTGCCTCTGGAAATCTTGTTGACGCACACATAATGGTCAACAAATATTGGTTGCCTGACTTGGTCTTAGGTAAGGGACCAACACAATCTACCATAATTCTGCTAAATGGTTTGTCAAATGCAGGAATTGGTTGCAGATGAGCCTTAGGTATCTTCTGATTGGGTTTTCCTACCATTTGACAAGTATGACAAGATCTACAAAATTTACAAACATTACTTTTGATTTTTGGCTAATAAAAGTGAGTCAAGATCTTGTGATAAGTTTTATTTATCCCTAAATGACCAGCCAGAGGAGTTCCATGGGCCAAACTAAGTATTTCATCTCTGTAAGATTTTGGAACTACAATCTGATAGTTCACTGACCATTTGTCATTAGTAGGTACCTCGGGAGATCTCCATTTTCTCATAAGAATTCCATTTTTAATGAAATAACAGACAGGTACTGCAGTGGCTTCAGTTTCACTAATGGCCCTCTGAAACAAACAGGAGATCTCAGGATCTTTTTCCTGTTCGACGACAAGTGATTGTCGTTTATCACCCTGATTAGATAAAAGAAAATGAGTATTTAAAAGAGGATCACTATGATCAATACCATTTGACTGATCCAAATTAGAAGTAAAAGTGACCTCATCAAAAGCCTGACCAATGCATGTGTCAGCTAAAGGAATACATTCCTTATCAAAATCATTCTCAAGAGCTTTCTTTGCCATAGCTCTGGTAACTGCACAAGCTGGATATAAATCAGGGATTTCTTTTTCAATAGGATCAACTTTCTGATCCAAAGAAGGCTTGTCAGTTACAAGTGGGTTAACCACAACCTTGTCTCCAGCTAGGTCATTGCCTAGCAACAAATGAATGCCCTCAATGGGTAAAGTAGACACTACACCGACTGTCACAGGTCCTGAAACTAAGTCTGATGACAAATTAACAGAATGGAGAGGAACATTAACAAAGCCGCACTCTACTCCCTGAATGAGAACACTCATTAGAACAGGACCTCTCAGAAAAAGGCAAAGTACCTGATAATAAAAGATTCTGAGAAGCTTCTGTATTCCTTACAATTTTAATAGGGATAGGATTGGCCGAATCACCAAAGAGTGATACAGAACCCTTTGACATGAATGGTTTATAATTCTCCATAATAAAATCAGACTGGGGTTTATGAGACCCAACAAATGTATTGCTTTCAGTACATGACTGTGACCTGGACCTCTTAGAAATAAGAGCTTTTGGGATAGGTCTATCTTGATTCTGATGCCTATATTTCAATTTGAAGCAATCAGAAATGATGTGTCCTTTTTTCTTGCAATAGGTACACATAGGAATAGACAAGGATTTTGAATCAAGTTTATCAGAAGCTTGATTTTTAGAAGTTGTACCAGATTGATTTTTAGGAGGAGTTGTATTGGGCTGGAATACCTTTCTACCAGTGGACTGCTGAGTGAATGATTTGCATACAACAGGAACTTTATGAGTTAAGGAATACTCATCGGCAGCAAGAGCAGCATTTTCCAAGGTTTCAATCTTATGTTCGTAAAGATACATCTTAATGTCGCTATGGACACAGTTCCTGAACTCTTCAAGTAATATGAGTTGTCTGAGACTTTTGTAATCTTTATTGACCTTTCTAGAAGAGCACCACCTATCAAATTGTTGTGCTTATTCCCATGCAAATTCGACATAGGTCTGGTCAGTTGGTTTTCTAGAATTCCTGAATTTTTGTTGATAAGCCTCAGGGACCAACGCATAACCCTTCAAAATACAGTTCTTAACCAAATCATAGTCAGAACTTTGTTCTAGTGACAGTGAAAAATAAATATCACTAGCTCTACCAATAAGTACACACTGCAATAATAGAGTCCAGTACTCCCTTGGCCACTTGAAACTTTCAGCAACTTTTTCAAAATAAGGAAAATATCTATCTACTTCCTTTTCTCTGAAAGGGGGCACTAGTTTGATATTTCTATAAACATCAAAAGTAGGGGAGCGTTTTCCTTTTACCAGCTCTAATTCTTTTAACTTAATTTCTTTTAGCATTTGCACATGTAATTTTTCTTTCTCAAATTTTATTTGTCTTTCTTTCTCTCTTTCTTCAAATTGCCTTTGCATTTCTTCCCTTCTTTCTTTAAATTGTAACTCCATTACTTCCATTTCTTTTTCCCTTTGTATCTTTTCTATCTGAAACTGAACCTGTCTTATCTCTAATTCCAATTTTTTTAGCTGGACTTCCATTTTCAAAAAGGTCCAAACACTCCTGGGTAAAATTAAAAAAAACCCCTCCTCTCTACCTTTGATGATATCGTGAATGAAAGCCTGTTGTTTTCGCTAAAGATTTCAAACAAAATGTAAAATAATACTTGGGATTTAAAGACCAGGGGAATAAAAATTTCAAAAAACAATTTTCTGAAATATTTAACCAAAATTCATATATCCCGGATGAGCCCCCAATTTTCTCCTGTTATGTGTAGGCTTGTACAATAATAACAAGAGAAAAGAGTGAAGACAACAAGCTTTGTATATTTTAACAAAATAATTTATTTCCCTAGAAAGCAATGTAAAAATTGGAAAAATAGTTCTTATGGTTTGTGAATATAATCCAAAATTTAATCCTATGAATGAAAATACAAGTCCTATCACTAAATAGTTCTATTAGAATCCAAGTTCGAATCTCGACGACGTTCCAATATGGAAGGCGATGACGTCAGATGTGGTCCTTGTACAAATATCAACAATTCCTCAATTGAATCACAGTTTATGTTTCCGAATAATTCCAGAATAAATTTCCACTGAATTTCTTTCTCCCAGAATTTATAAAACAGTACACTCGTTTGGTTTTCTGGAGAATAAATTATTAAATTCCAAAAACAAATGAATTTTAAAAACAATCGGGTTTCAACAATAAAATAACCTATCCGGCCTTCTAGGTATCAGGAATATAACTGACTGATAAGCGCTCGGGAAGAGTATTATATCTACCCTAATTATCATCCCGTTCTCGTGAGACAGACTACGATGTCTCCTAACACTTGAAACACGCAATAAGAAAATGCAATTTGTCACGTAGGAATAACCCCTATCTACTATCACTCTGAAACAAATTTAAAAATAACACATTATTTATCCAGACTAGACGAAGTGACCTTGGCAATAGCCAATCGTTTCAGCGTAGCGCTTACACTACCGCGGACTAAGGTAATCTAAAAATATTGCAAATGTAATACGTTTTACGTCTTAGATAAACAGAATTACTGAAAAAGAATTTCGAATCCCTGCAATAATCATTACAATAAAATGTAATGAACAAAAATAAAATATAAAAGAATTTTAAAACTATCACACAAGGAATTTAATTACATATACGTAATACTATTATATATATATATATATATATATATATATATATATATATATATATATATATATATATATAGATTGTGATTCTTGCTTTATTAAAAGTTAATGTCAGTCAGTCCTGGAGGTCACAAAAATCAGGTTGTTATGAAAAATCCCCATTAATTTGTCCTGTGTCTTAAATTTGGCTTAAAAATATAAATCTGCATATGATGAACTTTTTTGTTGCAATGTTTAAATATCTGTAAATTCCAAGATAAGAGTACCCAAATAGATTGTTAAAACCACTGATTGATTCCAGGAAAAGCTATTTTCATGCTATTGTGATAGTGGATACTTTCTGTAAATGAAGAATTATTGAATTTACTACAAAAATATGTACTTTGATATTTTTTTGAAAAAATAAGTAAAATATTTGTTTCTTACCTCATCATTTTTACTTGAAAAAAACTGTAAAAAAGATAGAAATGTTTGGTTTTGCCTATATAACTATATACCCCCACTCAATTAGATTAAATTGCTTATTACAGTAGAACCTGTCTTGAAAGACCACCCTTCTGCGAAAAAATAATGGTCTCTCAAGACAGGTGGTCTCTCATAACAGGTCATAACACTGTATAATCAATAAATCTGTGCATGGAGATTCTGGTCTCTTAAAACAGGTGGTCTCTCGTAGCAGTGGTCTCTCAAGAGAGGTTTTATTGTACCATATTTAATTATTTATGTATACAGAACAGTGGAGGACCTTGTACATATATCTTTTTGCTGAATTTGTTTTTTAAAAATATTTTTAAGATTCGGCAATGTTGTATACATTTGTGGATATATCTGAATAGAAAAAAGACTAAACGGCCAAATAAGCATATAATTGTAATGCTCAACATATCTTATTCTCAAGAACAATGTGCCAAAATAAAACTTGAAATGAAAAGTCATCATACTAGGAATATGTGCCACAGAGAGAGAATTACTTGAGTCACCTTGTTCGGGAAGATCGTAAGTTCTGGATGCTCTTTTGATGGCCCAATTTTATTGACAAAATGATTGGAACACATTTGGCAGTTATATGTATAAAAGAAATCTTTCTTTACAAGCCATGACTGTTGGAGCAAAACTCTGCATAGTTTATGTCTCGCAGGAATTCTGTGCAATGAAATTGATTTCCCTATGAAATTGCTACAAATGCAACAATACTTGCTTAATTCTGCAGCAGGCATTCTTTGACAGCTGATGAATGGGTAGTCCACAGAAGTAGAAATTGCAGTTAATGCATATGTAAAAGATGTACTGAAAAGTGTATACCAGGAGGAGACAGCAACACCAATTGGAAAGTTCTAAAGATAAGGTTATTTTGTGTTTGTGCAAATTTTTGTCATTTTTGTTTTATTGATAAAACATCATTATGGTACTTCCGGTATGTAGAAAAATGAAATGTTCAAACTTGCTGTGTGTTATGCAAAATCTGACTCCCAACAACCAGAAGTTAAGAAAGTTAGTTTTGCTGAGTTTTGCAGATGGCTCATCCTTCTATAATTCACAGTTGCGTTGCAACAATTTGTTTCAAAAATGAGCATTTATACATTATTCTGATGACCAAATTAACCATGTTTTGTGTTTTATGTATGAAGTAAAATCCAACTTTGAAGAAACATTGCTGCAGTTCAAAACTTGCCAGTAATCTTTAATAAGGATGGCTTCAACATTGTCATTCAGTGATTTGCAATAACTGAATGGTCTTCAGCAGTTTATGTAACATCAAATAAATTGGGTTGTTCCACTTTGTGTACTTTACCTATGCAAATTAGCCTAATGGGCTTCACTTTACCTATGCAAATTAGCCCAATGGACTACACAGCAGTGTTCAAAAGAACATAAAAGAAGACATCACCGTAGCTATTCTCAGCCATTTTAGTTAACATGTGAAATCATGTTTGCTCACTCTTGACCAGCTTACGTGTATGAACTTCTCTGAGAATTTTAGTTTTACACGAGCTCTAAGTAGGACTGTTTTCGAAACCAATCATCTTATGCCCACAACTTTTATAGGAGTTACTGCCTTTCTGACTTGCAGCTGAATGCAGTGTATGACAAAATCATGTAAATGTAAGTAGTACAGGTGATACTTGATTAATGCAATTGATGCATTCCTAAAGTTATGGCTTACATCAAAACTGGTATAAGTTGAAAGTAATGTAAATGCATCTAGGTGAGTTGTGTGCAAGTCACAGCACATGGTACCAGTGATGGCATAAAAACGAGCACAGTGGCACAAATTCAATGTTATTTATTAATTATAAATGGTGTTAAAATGAAAGGTGTAAATTGAATTGATGTAAAGAGAGCTTCTCCAGTTTTGCATTTTTGTAATGGATTGCCATGAAATTTGGTAATTATTATGATCATCATCTGAATATATGCTTATCAGCAATTCGCTCAAAAAATATTTGTTCAAGTTATTGCTTTTTTTTCTGTAGCTTAATGACGTATATGACAGTCTCTTTGGCATAAGTAGTCCAGCAGGTTTTTTGCAACGAATTGCATCGACATGGTAAATATTATGTTCATAACCTGAAGATGTACATATTGACAAATCACTGTGCCCTTGCAATTTTTTCAAGATTTATTGTCCTTTTTTGAATCGACGCTGAATGCAGTGTATCACAGAATCTGAAGAATACAGATTTCAAAGGCTTATCATGAAACTTGGCATATGATGGTATCTAACGATTTGTATGTTGACAAATCATTGTGCTTCTGCAATATTTGTTACAATTATTGATGTTTTGTACCTTGAGCCTGATGTAGTCTCACAGAATCTGTTAAATGCAGCTAGTTCAGTTTACATTGGATTGCCGTGAAACTTTGTACATGTCATGATCATAATTTGAAAATGCATAGATCAACTGACTACTGTCCTCCTGCAATTTATTTTGTACCTGGAGCCTGATTTAGTGTTTCACAGAATTTAGTGAATGCAGCTAGTTTCAGTTTACACTTTGACTTGCCATGAAACTTTGTACATGTCATGATCATCATTTGAAAATGCATAGATCAACTGACTACTGTCCTCCTGCAATTTGTTGTGTACCTGGAGCCTGATTTAGTGTCTCACAGAATTTAATGAATGCAGCTAGTTTCAGTCTACATTGGATTGCCATGAAACTTTGTACATGTTATGTTCGTCATTTGAAAATGCATGGATCAGGGATCGGCAACATATGGCACATTCGTCAAGAGGTTTTGTGTGGCACGCGAAGGGCAGCCAAAAATCTTGACTTTAACAGTGTTCCTCTCCTACTGGTGGCATGCGCTCATTCATTTTGTAATTAATCCGGAAAAAGTGGCACGCTATGTAAAATAGGTTGCTGACCCCAGGCAAAGATCAAAAGACTACTGTCCTAATAAAATTTTTCTTTGAGTTATTGCCTTATGTCATGCAGTTGAATGCAGTGCATGACAGTGTTTTAATTGCAGTTTTTGATGGATTATTTTCAAACCTGGTATATATAATGATTATCATCTGAAGATGTTATTTACATATTTGCAATTAAGTGCTCCTGAAAGTTTAATAGAGTTATTGCCCTTTTCACTTGTAGCTGGATGTAGTATGACAGAATCTTGTGAACATAACTACGGTAATCTGACAGTTTTCATTGGACCACTATGAGACTTTGTACATATTATGGCCATTATCTTAGATGCTCTTTTCAACAAATCACACTGCTCTTGCAATTTATTTTAGACTTATTGCCCTTTATGTCCTGCATCCACATGCAGTGCAGGGTAGAATCTTGTGAATGCAACTTGTCTTACATTTTTTAAAAATTGATCGCGGTGAAACTTGGGATATATTATGATCATTATCTAATGCTGCACAAAGAGACAAATCATTATGTTTCCTTGAATTTTTTAAAAGTTGTTGCTCATTTTTACTTTGTTGATCCCATCACAGTTAAGAAAAAAGATATAATCCAAAGTTTATTAATGGATGTAAAAAAGATACAAAAAGCAGATTATTAATTAATTTTGTAAGGCTCACTATGAACAGATTGCCAGTAGAATGTCAGCAGTTGAGGTAAGATCTATTCCAATTGTGAACTACTATAGTTGCTTACTATTGAAAACAATTTGGAATGTCATTGAAGAAATAAACCATTCCACAACATTTTCTTTGAGTAATGTTTTTAAAATGGGTAACAATTGAAGATAAAAGTTTCTTTAAATAAAAGCTCCTTTTCTTTCTTTGGATAGACAGAAAAATTCTGTGGAAAGAGTCCAATGGAGGTTAAGATTTATTGATAAAACTGAATACATTTTTTTGTCCTCTCAGAATCTACTACTTAGTGTAAAATGAGAGTAACTCATAGAAGAGGTGCAAATTTATTTGATGAAGTTTTCTTGATATGTTCCAGAAAACAACATCAACAAAAACAAGAATAACAACAATAAAAAAAATAAATAATAGAAGACTTTAAACTAAAGAAATATTGCCATGTGGTTTCAAATTAATTGAGTCACACTGCACCCCCACCATCCAGCCCATTGCTAAA
This sequence comes from Megalonaias nervosa, assembly GCA_016617855.1. Taxonomy (NCBI): domain Eukaryota; kingdom Metazoa; phylum Mollusca; class Bivalvia; order Unionida; family Unionidae; genus Megalonaias; species Megalonaias nervosa. Next base: position 22,435 of record JAECUM010034029.1, read on the forward strand.
TAAACCAAAAGATAGCAATGTGGAAGACTTAACATTCTGATCGAAGAATTTCCACCCAAGGAGAGGAAATCTTCAATTGTTTCTTTGGATCGTCTTTTTAGACTTTATGGGATAAACGTTGCTGTTAAAATCTGAAACGGCTAACAGCCAATCGCAACATGAGGATAGTTGGGTCTGGGTAATTTTACTTTTTTTTTTTAATTAATAATTATATATAGGTAATACATGTTCCACATTTTGACCCAATAGTAAATATAGCTGATGTATAACACCCACTGCATTATTACTGTTACGTATATGTAGTTAAATTGTTTGTGTGTTAGTTTTGAAATTCTTTATTATTTTATTTTTGTTTCATTACATTTTATTGTAATGAATATTTTCATCGGATTTTAAATTCATTTTCAGTAATTCAATATTTTCTTTTAGTAAATGTTGTTTATTTAAGACGTAAAACGTGTTACTTGAGAATTATTTTTAATTAACCTAGTTCGTCTTGGGCTGGCAAGAACATAAACAGGCAGTTAAAATGATTGGTCAGTAGCAGGGCCATACTTTGATTGCGTGATCACCATGTGTAAACAATGTTTTTTTGTTATTGGTTCTTAAGTGGGGCTACACTGGTGTACGTGATAGATTTCTTGTAGTAAGAGACCACATGACCCATCTTGCGAGACTTGAAATGATGTTTTGGGGTTTAAATACGCATTCTTAATATTTTTCTGTCAGAGTCGTTTTAACATCTTGAAGGAACAAGGTGTTATTTTTATTTGTTGCCAGATTGTTTGTTTTTCATCTGATTTTTGGATTTAATAATTTATTCTCCTGGAAACTCAGCAAGTTGACTTTCTTATAAAAAATTCTGAAAGATATTCATGGAAATTTATTCTGGAATTATTTAGAAACAAAAACTGTGATTCAGTTGAGGAATTGTTGATATTCGTACATGGACTACATCTGATGTCATCGCCTTCCATATTTGTATGTCGTCAAGATTCGAACCTGGATTCTAATAGAACTATTTAGTGATAGGACTTGTATTTTTCATTCTTAGGATTAAATTTTGGATTATATTCACAAACTGTAAGTCCTCTTTTCCAATTTTTACATTGTTTCCTAGGGAAATAAATTATTTTGTTAAAATATACAAAGCTTGTTGACTTCACTCTTTTCTTCTGTTACATTTGTACAAGCCTACACGTAACATTACTGACTGATCATGTGACAGTATCAATGAGGACTGGATCAGCACCAGAGGTTTTAGTTTCACATCAGTAGTCAGGCCAAGCGATTATAAATGAGGATAATTATCTCTGATTATTCTAATTACATGACCCATAAACATGAGAAAAGCATCGTTCTTGGAATAAGGCCACATAATCTTTATTTTGCAGAATAAATTTGAAAGGATAACAGGAAATGTGATAGCACATTGGCTGTAGTGCATAGCATATTGGCTGTAGTGCATGGCATATTGGGCTGTATCGCTTAGTGCATAGAATGTTGGCTGCAGTGCACAGTATACTTAAATGCTGGGATGGCAAAGGTAAATGGCCTATGGGGAGAACACTGTTATGCTCTTTTTTGACAATTAACTCATCTCCAACATGGTATAGGGGTGGAATGCAGGAGAGGTTGAGATATATTTAAGTGAGCACATCACTCACCATTTCTCTGTTTTTTTTATACTGCTGTATTGTGTATATACATGAAAAATTCCCCCACAAGATAAGATAAACAAAGACATACACTATTTCTCCCAAGATAAAACCATTAGACTATGCCGCTTGCCTTATAAATTTGTCAGTGTCAAGTTGGGCATATTATGGGAAAACGACACCCATTAGTAAATATTCACCAAAATTCTATAAAAAAAAGAGTTGGCTTATGATAAAGCATGGGCTTACCATCAGATAAATATGGGTAATTGTTTTTTTTACCATTTGAATGCAAGAAGGAATTTTTATTAATTCTTGTGAAACAAATATCAATATCTCATTGATACCATTATAAAGGTTTTGTTGACAGCTTTTAATTTGTTGAATGACATTTGCAGACATGATGAGATTGTCTGAAATAGTCTGATATATTATTAGATCATTTGAAACAGACATATCAGTTATTGGATTGTTTGAAACAGACTGATCTGTTGTTAGATTGTTTGAAACAGACTGATCTGTTGTTAGATTGCCAGAAACAGACTGATCAGGTATTAGATTGTCTGAAACAGACTGATCTGTTGTTAGATTGCAAGAAACAGACTGATCTAGCATTGGATTGTCTGAAACAGACTGATCTAGTATTGGATTGTCTGAAACAGACTGATCTAGCATTGGATTGTCTGAAACAGACTGATCTGTTGTTAGATTACCAGAAACAGACTGATTTAGCATTGGATTGTCTGAAACAGACTGATCTAGTATTGGATTGCCTAAAACAGATCTGTGTTAGATTGTAACAATGATCTGTTGTTAGATAGTTTGAAACAGACTGATCTGTTGTTAGAGTGCCTGAATCAGACTCATCTATTATTCAGGTTGTTCAAAACACTGACCTGTTATTAGATTGTCTGAAACAGATGGATCTATTATTGCAGATAATGTCATTTGTGATATATGCATCTTTTTCTTAATTTATTGTGATGGAAACTGCATTTAGGGTAGTACAGTAACATAATACAGTAATACATCATTTATTTTAATTCCTGGAGGATTAAAGAAAATTCAGAGTGCCCTCAGTTTGCTTATACTGTATGTACATGTCTGGGGATTTACATGTCACACAGATGTACATATAATAAAAAATCTAAATAAATGAAATTTCGATGAAGTTACCATTAAATTTTGTTGGCAATGTGTTTGAGGGAAACCTTCTCCCATCCAGTGTATTTTTACACATGTTTGTCAGACTTGCCTTCGCAGAAGCTTGGCCTGTTACCTCTTTTTGACATCCATGTGTATGTCTATATGTCTGTACACCAGTCCATACCCTAGATTAAAGCTAGTCTTAAAGGTTTCAGGATTATGATCCTATGTTAAACTTGTTTACTTTCCAGCTAAATAAAGGTCAGGGCTGACAATAATGGAGTGTGTTGTTAAGTAGATTATGTACTTAAGTATCATAGTCCATAAAATCATTCTTGACCTAACAAAACAGGAGTCTCTTGTTAAGTAGACAGAATACTGAGAAATATTGCAGTCCATAAAATCAGTTTTAGACCTAACAAAACAGGAGTCTTTTGTTAAACAGACTAAGTATTGAGAAATATTGCAGTCCATAAAATTATTGTAGATCTAACAAAACAGGAGTCTCTTGTTAAATAGGCGAAGTATTGAGAAATATTGCAGTCCATAAAACTGTGTAGACCTCGCAGAATGGAGTCTAAAAAAGTATCACAGTCCATGACATCACTGTAGACTTAACAAAATGCAACGGAAACACAGTAGATGCATTTAATGGCAATGTTCTTTCTGTTTTGCCACCTTTATCAATTAATTTTCCCCTCCCTCCAAAATCTACAGAGCTTGCTGGTTACAAAGTTTTTCTATTACATAGAACATATGCTGATAAGTCAATTCATCATCTGGAACTATTTGAAATGCTTGTATGGGCACTTTTTACTGATATGTAATGATTGATCATGGCCACCTATCCATGTATCAATTCATCAGTCGGTCTCCTTGTAGCCAGGACTCTCTCTGCATGGATATTAGATGATCAAGAAAATACCAATAAAGATTTCAGATGCAGACAGCAGGACCTGGGATTTAGGATTTGAGGTTGGTGGTTTTAGCAATGGCCTTTTGCAAATGTGGGACCTGATTTGGATCATTTTGGCAGGGCCCCCTGTGAGCATGGCATTTGGAAATATACTTTTAAACAAGTTTTATATGATATTGAACTTAAAATTTTCTTCCATCACTTTAAAATTACTTTCTCTCTATAAATATATTTTTACAAATTACTAACACATGGGGCCCCTGTTAGTGCGGGGCTCAAATAGGTCCAGTCGGCGTAAGACCGGCCCTGGGTGGTGGAGAGTGTTAGTGGCAGTCAAAAGTCGTATTTTTGTAGGTAATTTCTTATTACTGTAACTGAACTACATCTGTACGTATTAATGCAGAGTGACAGTATATGCCGTTTCATTCTTTATAGCTGAAGATAAAAGATTCAGATCCAGGATGCATTTGTACGGATGGGTATTGGGTCAAAAGCCAAAACAGGGCTTGATTTCGAGGCTGGCATTCTCACAAAATGCGAGTTAATTGTGGAAAAAATGAGTTGAAATTTAATATTCTGGAAATTTTTGGCAAGTGCTAAATTTTCCAGGAATTGATAGCAAATTATTGTTAAAACTGCTGGTACATGTACATTCAGCAAAATGCACAGGAATAATTGCAAAAAGTAATGTGAAACTTGCTTTTGCGTTGATTCTTTTACCATGATACAAAAGAGCTGTCTAACATGTAGCCTAATACTGTAGAGATATATGTACTTACTGATAATGCACTATAAACATGGGGACAACCATTATATTTTCAAGAGGAACTAGGGTGTCTGTTTCATGCCACATCCTTTTATTCACCAAGAAGGACATATTTGGCCAATATGATCTTTATTTAAGTAAAATCTATTACCTTTTTTACTTTGATTTGTGCTGCAGGTATTTTTTTTGGTAGGACATCCAATCTCAGATATGTGTAATACATACCATCCCCTAAATATGAAATGGTTGGCCCTAAAATGTTCTTGGATGTTTGTGGTCTTGATTAGTGTCTTTCTACATCATGATAACATTAAGGCACCATGCAGCATCCCCCCTCTCAAAAAATGTTTCAGGAATAGGTCTAACGTAAGCTTTGACAGCTGATTCTTTTACATTTTGGAGCAAGGTGATCTTAGAAAACCTACAGTACGATTTGCCTTTGTGCATATTTCTTGAATTTAGAGGTTCCATTTCAGATTGATTTGAATTTTGATGCTTATATATTTTATAATGTTGAGATTTTCTAAAGCATTATGGGATTTTTGTTAAACTTGTCATTTGCATTATAATGGATTTAGGAGGGGGGGGGCGCAAAACCCAGTTTCATGCCCGTTAAAAGTCAGACTTAAACTATAAACAAAAACAAAACAATGAGGCTGTACATGTATTTTTAAAAATATAATTTACAATGATAATAAAAGTTACTGTTGAAACTTAGGTACAAAAGTAACGGTTCCTTCTTATATCAGATCCCATTACTTTCTGTATAGATTAATAAAGTTGACTTGTAAATGTTTTTATTGCTAGTTGAAATAGGATTTTGCATGTTGATAATTGCTCCTCTTACAAAAAAACATTCATGTAGTGAAAAAGGTAATTTCAGCCCTGCAAAACTGCATATATGTCTGAGTGCTGAAGTTTGGAATGACTTCTCAGGCCAGCCTATATCGACTGCCTCAGTACATCTTTGGGAAAAGCATTTAGCCTCCATTTCCTCAGCACAATACATCCAACAGCATGTTGAAATTGCCAACCTAACCAAGCAACATCCATTTGTATACCCCACCACGACACAATGTTTTACATTTTCATCAAGCTTTCTCTCCTGCTATACTTTAAAATAGCTTTTGGAGAATAAGGAATGAAACTTAATCTACTTGTACATCATCACTAGAAGTTGTGTCATGTACCACATGGGAGTGGGATCTTCATTCTTGAGGTCAGTACTTAGTGTTTAGCTGTTTATGCTTAAGAGCTGAAACCTGGTGTTGTTCCATCGTCATGGAAGGGATGTCACATTCTTTATTGAAGGTCCTGTGGTCAGGGTGAAAGATGTGACACTGTTTTAAGTTTACTATCACATTTTATTTTCCCACTTTATAATTTGTTTTAGAACAGTTTAAAAGTAACCGATGCAACTGAGTATATGCATATGCATATACCCTTATTAAGTGTTTTGTGTGCCACATTGGTGACCTTTCATTCAGGTTCATTGTCAAAGTGTTAACAGTTACATGTTGAATTTGTCTATTACACTTTCCTTTCCGCTCAATACTTTTAAAGCCAAGAAAGGATGAAAACTCGATATGACTATATATCATCAGTAAAAGGTGTGATGCACACCACATTGGAGGGCGGGTGTCCGAGTGGTCTAAGACACCTGCCTTAATCAGCATTAAAAGGCATGATGCATATTGCCTAGAGGTTCCTGTTTTCAGGGTCAGGATCATAGGTCAATACTTCAGGTTCATTTACATTTTTTGCTCATGTGTTGTCTAATTTAAGAGCGATTCAACAAGAATGGATGAAGCTCAGTATGCTTGTACTGTGTATTGTCACTAGAATATTTGTTGCATTTAATGTTTTATGTTTGGGGTCTTATCCTCAAGATTAGAGTCACTGGACAATATATTACAGTTTCTTTTGTTTCTGCTTTATAGCAAAAAAGTATTTGAGGTATATAGGTCTCACTTTCATTGCATCTCATGCATAACTGTTGAGGTTTTAACTTCATAGTTGGAGAATCACTCTAGCTTCATTGGTTGATTATTGGACTCTTTATGATTCAGGATTTGTGGATATGATACCCGTCCAGGCCACCTCAGGTCAGTTGCCTTGATGTGTGCTTAGGAAAGGCTCGTAGCTCCCATTTTCTGGGCATGATAGGGTCAGTAATGTCTTCAAAGTGCCATTATAACCAACAAAAACAAAACAAAAAAAATTAATAACTTCAAAATCAACATCACTGGTAATATATTTGTAACCCTTTTCTGCACTTGCCCATTAATACCTTTTGAGGTGGGTCAATGAAACTTATTACTTTCCATCCAGTAAGATCATATCTGTCTTAAAAGGTCTTAGATTTTGTATGCTTAACAGTTTTTACTATTGAATTTCATCATACACAAATAATTACTAGTGGAACCAGTGATCAAGACTTGTTTTCCAGTTAAAATAATGTATCACCCAAAAAAATATATGGTGATGACATTTGTACACATAACAGAGTCCAATTTGTAAAAAAAATAATGAACAATTAACAGTGAATTTTGAAGTCTCTTACCTGGAAATCATGATCAGTCTGTTGCCGACAGTTGTTCTGTTCATCTAAATCAATGTAGGTGAAATTGACAATTAATGCCAGCACTGCATTCCCCTGAGGCTACCGGTGTATGTCCTACAGGTTCAAAGAACTTGTCCATGCATGAAACACCAGCATTGGGTTAAAAACATTGTGTTTACAGTAGCTTGTTTTGTTTCTCTACAGTCAGGGCACGTTTTGTGATGATCTGTCTGTGTATGCTCCAGGATGTAGTTGATCGCATTTGCTATGACACAGGATTTGAGATTTCCTATTATAGTTTAATAGATATTGAAGCATTTCACTATAGGCTAATTTGTGACAGTGTTATCACTTAATTAAATCCTGATGAGATTGCAACTATATATCATCAGCAGGTGGCATACTGTTGGAAAACAACCTATCGTCGGATGTAGGATATCCTAATATAACATAGGAGTTGCGTATACATGATTTGTGGCAATCCCGTTATCTACAGTAGCAGTGATATGTCCTGGAGTACTTGATTATGAACTTTGACGTGTAGAAGTGGACTTCGTACAGTGACATTATTAGGGTGATGAAGACTTGCCTATTAACTTTGCTGTGATATTCACAGTGAAGAAACCAAGATTCAAGCAGAGATTGTACCAGTGTGGAATAAACATTGATAAAGGAAAATTACTTCGTGTCAATAGGTCGTGAAGGCACTGTAGTGAAAACTGCCTAAGTCAGACTCTTGAACTGTATTAGTTGTGTAAATTATACACTAAGGACAATGGAACAAACCGTAACTGTTGAAAATTGTGGCTATACAAAGACAGTGTAACAGAACATAGGATATACTGACGTTAGACTGTTGGGAAATATAGAAGATGGCCTTTTCAAGGAAGGGATATTACCAGAGAATTCCGGTACTGTTCTGTTTTCTCTTTATGCCTTTTTCATACAAGGTTTTTATGCCCTTTTTATATCCACTTCTATGGATATATTCTAATGCCCACCAATCCTTTAACCCACATGGGATTTTATGTCTGGTTCATTTGTTATTGGAGGTTGAACAGTGTAAATCCAATAAAAAATAACACCGAGTCAAAATCCATGAAGAGGTTATTCATCCATCTGTCCATCACTGGTTTGCGTGTAACCTGAACTTCATCTACATTGGTTGATGTGGACTGATACTGTTTAGTGAAATGTTGTAAGAGGATGGATAGACAGACAAGGAAGGATTTAGCTCGGGTATGCAGCCCCAAGGGGAGTAAGGGTTGGGGGTCAAAGGTCACAACTTCACATAGTATATGGTTGGTTGGTTGGTGCTTTATGACACATCAACACATGAAATTTTGTATCTTGTGGAGACAAATAGGGTAAAGTGCTTTCTGAGAGGCAAACTATAGCAGTTGACTTGGCCTTTTTTTTTTTTTTTAAACAGGGTTTGAACTCATATCTTTCTAGTTGCTAGCCCAGCATACTGTCCACAAAACCACATTGGTGTCCTTCAGGCAGGTTATTCCTTCTAGTTGGGTTGTTTCTTTTAGGTCACAGTGTTTCTGATTTTTGGTTTATGTCAATCTGACTTTCTGACTCCCCTTGAATATACAGGCACATATATCCCATAATGTTAATGACCTTTCCGGCTTCCCTTTATATGCAGGCAGATATATCCCATAATATTAATGACCTTTCCGACTCCCCTTATATATACAGGCACATATATCCCATAAGGTTAATGACCTTTCTTACTCCCCTTGTATAGACAGGCACATATATCCCATAATGTTACTGACCTTTTGGACTCCCCTTATATATACAGGCACATATATCGCATAATTTTATTGACCTTTCAGAATCCCCTTGTATATACAGGCACATATATCCCATAATTTGAATGACCTTGCTTTTGTGTATATCTGATCATTTATATGTCTGATCCATCTGTCAAACTATACTGATTTACATACAGGACATATGCATATATCCTATGAAGCCCATCCATCATACATGTTTATATCTGACAAGGAGTGGTGGTTTGCTAAATCATTTCCTGTAGCTCATCTGTTGGTTTCTTTCATCAGATCATTATTCATTGTTTTCAGCCTGACTTCATTTTGAAAAATTAGTTAATTGATTTAAATGATATTTGTTACCCACTCTTATACTTTCTTGTTAGGCAGACTTCATTTAGTGGTGATTTGTCTCAGTCATATTTGTATAAAGATTGATGAGTATCAGTTTTTTTAAATGGTTTTACAATTGTGTCATTTATTTTCTTTTTTTGTGAATTTAAGTCTATAAGTTTCATTTATTTTTGAACCTATAAACGTTAGTTTCAGCTGGTTGCTCAAATTTATAAAGAAATGAATCCAGTTGATTGCGTTTTAGATTCATGTTTTCCATGCATGCTGTCATGCATGAATATTTCTTTGGTATCTGTGCTTTAAATTACTATTCACTACACATATTCAATTGACTACACCTAAACTAGGTTGCATTGACCTGCTGTCTGTTATATATTCAAAATAGCCAAGAAGTTGTGACAGTGCTCTAATTCCAATATCATTAGAATCAGTGATACCAGGGTTGCAGTGTCAGTGCATTCTAACATGAACTTTCAATTGTGCATCAGAACTTGGTCATCGAAAGATATTTTCCAAGATTTATTCAGCATTGCTTGAAACTACTGATTCTGGCACAGAAGTTGTAATTAACTAGGCATCAGTTTCGTAGATAAAAACTGGTGTAGATTTGTTTAGTCATATGCAGAAATTATAAAAATCTTTGCACAGACTTTTTTGTGAAATGGCAGCCTTATTTGCTTTTTAGCTTTCCTTTAGACAGACTAAAAATCATGTTGACATATGAAGACAAACTTGCATGGCCCCAGGATATGTAGACAAGATTATTTTATTTTTTAGTGTGTGATCATTTGTGGGAAAATAAAATTAAGCAGAGAGACAGATTTACGTCAGTTAAAAAAATGCACACATAAATTGTAGGATAAAATATGATGGATCACCATAAGCACATTGGAGTTGTTGTTAGTTCAGTTAGCACCATGAGGCCAAGTGGGTTTGTTACGTCATAGTCCTTTGTCCGTCATACACCATCCATTGTGCATTATCTATCATCCATTCACAATTGTTATTTACAACTTCTGTCCAAAAGTGCATGACCACTCTTCACATAATTTTACAGGGATCATTATGACATGAAAGCCTTTCAGATTCGTTCAGTGGATGCTGATCTGTCATCCAGTTCAACGTTACAAAAACTTGGAAAAATCTTTAAACAACTTCATTTTTAAAAACCACTCCACGGTATTTGAGCATTATGGTATGAAGATTTTTATAACTTCTTCATCTGACAACAAATATGACCTCGGTTACTAAATATAGAAAAACCTTTAAATGGCATTTTCTCACAAACAACGTTTCATTATTTTACCAAATTTGACACAAAGCATTTGGGTTTAACAGATTTTAAATTTACACAAGTGATACTGATCCAATGTCGTTTATGGCCACTGTTGCTAAAAATAGAAAACTTTTAGGTGATTTGTTCTCAAAAAGCTGCTGAACAGTTTTTGACCAAATTTGACAGGAAAATATTTTGGGATTAGAAGATTTTCAGTTTTATATAAATTATGCTGATCTGACATCAAATATGACTACCATTACTAAAAATAGATCTTAAAATGACTTTTTAAAACTGCTGACCAGAATTTGACCAAATTTCCAGAAAGAATTGTGGCATAAGGGTTACAAATTTATACCAATGAAACCTTTTTACCATAATGTATGGACACCATTTGTAAAATAGAAAATTATGACTTCTTAAAAATATCTAAGCAGAATTTGACTAAATTTGACAGAAATCCTCCTTGTTTAGATGGTTTTTAAATTTATATGAATTATGCCAATCTGTAATCAAATATGGCTGCTGTTACTAAAAATAGAATTATTTGGCAAGGTCTTAAATTTTTTTACTGAATTTTACAAAATTTGACAGCTTGATGGCCATTTAGTATTTTACAAATGATGCTGATCTGCAATCAGATATTGCAACAGTCAAAAAAAACCCCCAGAAAAATACCAATTTATGTTACTTATGTAAATAAAAAATAAATCACAGAACAGAATTTTACCAACTTTGTACATGCACTGGGCAAATGAATCTGTTATGTGCCATCAAATATGGATGAAGATAAAACTAGAGAAACCTTTGAAACACTTGTTTTCATAACATATGCAATCAACTTTTGCATGAAATATGAATAGAAATCATGTCACTAACCTGGATTCTTGGCTAACTGCTCTTGCATCTGGCTATTAGACAGAAGCCAGTCAGGTGAGTGATCTTAGACCTGCTTTGGTCTCTTGTTGAAATATGCAGTATGTACTCATTCACATAGAATGCAAATTGTTATAACAGTAGTTAAAAAGTGCACAAAATCAGATTATTATACTTAAATATAATTGACAGATTTTCATAAATTTGTTGTGTATATGTGACACACAGAAAATTCATATTTAAGTGATAGCTATTTGGACTCACTGGTAGAAAATAATTTTATCAGGAAAGTCTGTCATCAGGGTTGATCAGTCATTATTATTGGGGTTTTAAATTTATATGAGGAAATGGTGGTAATCCATATAAGCAAAACTTGTGAATAATCTGGATAATTAATCTGCATTATGCGGTACAAGTTTTTATTTAAGTAACTTGCATATATAAATTTATCTCTTCATGTTCAGTAAGTGTATTAATGGATATAGGATGAAGATATCAGTATTGTGGTTTCTGCATTTTGGTCCAAGAGCTATGTTCTTGTGTAGTAGGGAGAGACTTTGATGAGTAACCTAGGACACCCAGTCTAGCATTTGCTGATTCTTGGTGTTATTGATCACTGATGCAGATTCTTAGATATGTAAAACAAACAATTCAGGAATTGAAATTTATGTTAAATCACCCCAACCCAACTAGTGCCATCCCAGTGGACAAGATCAAAATTTTAAAAGTGTCAACAAAATCAACACCCATGTGACTGGGTGGGACATGATGCTTCATTTCCGCGGCATAATGCCCCAGTGCTAGACATCACTATAAACTGTCACGCTGCAGACATCATAGTGATATGACTGAAAATTTTTAAAGCTATGTTAAAAATCCAAAATATACACACACACACACACACACACACACACACACACACACACACACACACACACACACACACACACACACTGGGTTTTGCAGTTTCCCTTATGTTTAGTGTATTTTTTTGTTTTGTTCATACAAAGTCACTTTTGTTGCAGAGATTATTCAGTTGTTGTCAGTTTCTTTCTTCAGTAGAGAGTACTAGTAAACTGCACTTCTCAAGAGCAGTGGTTCCCAGCCTCTGGGTCATGACCCAATCCCCAAGTGTGAAGATGTTCTGAAGGGTTGCGGAAGGTCACTAGGATTTTTCTGTTTCTGGCAAAACTGATCAAAATGTCTAAACAGGGTTATGAGGCTTGGAAAAATATTTTTTTAGAGTCATGGCCCAAAAAGGATGGAAACCACTGCTATAGAGATTAATGACAAAGAAATTTCTTTCTCTCTTGGATATACCATATGTACTCACTCTTAAGTCAGATCCGGATGCAAACAACATAGACATGGAGATGCCATTGCATAATTTGCTGGCACATCTAGGTCTGTGCAGTCTTTTGTGAATAATCAGTAGAGCATAAACAACATTGACAATTGATCTGCCAGGTCATTATGCAAGGGCATATCAGAGTCAGTGTTGTTTGCAGTTGGACTCAACTTATAAGCAGGTATATACAGTAAGTTAATTGTCAAAATGCCTATATGGTAACAGACACGATGACAAGGAATGCCACTGTCATCTTGAAGCGTATTGGCAAAGACAATGGCTACATTGAAATACCTCGTTTAATTTATGCTGCTAGGTGAGTCAAGTATTACAAGCAAAATTGTAATGCAAAATTGTAAAGTGGATGTCATATAGACAAGTCTAATCAATCCATTCATTCATTTATTCATCAGTCAGTGCCTGTATATATGTCTGTTGCTTGGCATCCCAGAACTGTATATAAATTATGAAGCGAAATTTAAGATTTTAAAATTTTTTTAAATAAAAAAACTGCTCATTCAAGTATAAAATGTTATGATAGAAATGGAAGCTTTTCAAAGTTACTCCCACTCCTTAGAAAAAATTATTTTTCTTGCAAAAATATTTGTTCTCCCAACATGTATATCAACTTTATTATGGTATAAGTATCGTTATGTATCCAGATATGTATCTTATTCTATATACAGTAAAACCTGTCTTGAAAGACCAATGCTATGTGAGACCATAACCCTGTTGATATATGTACATAAGTAAAATATAGAAAACAGATTTCTGCTAAATAACTTTGGAACGTCTTCAGATAGTGAAAAGAAATTTTGAATGAGGCTTTATTTTCAGATGATACAGGTTAGGTTTAACTGTCACAATGTTCTGGCAAATATTTTGGAGTTCTAGCCATTTTTGATACTAGTGTTTTTTTCCTTTTTTCAGGATATCTTCAGTAACTTTTTGAAGCAATTCATTGATTGAAATTGAATTTGGTTTGAGATCTTAGTCACGTTTGATTTTCACATTCTTGTGAAAATATTTCACAGCATTATTTCCCCGTTTGACATAGAATTGTGGTCTTCAGTTTGTATTCAGTTGACCTATCGCCACTTGTCAATCACACTGGATCAATTATCCAATCAGTGAGCATAAATTAGACACACCTCCAGGCATTGTTTAAGTCCGCCATTTTCCTCCGACAAGCTGCTTGTAGCAACAATGAATTGATTATGATAAGTATTTACAAATTTTGCAATGATTTCTTGATTTCTCGATCGATAACGGTGAAAAGAAGTCTTGTAATTCTGACAGTCAGTATCCAGATCGTCTAAATGAAGGAATTAGATGTATTCCTTTCCTGAAACATAGGCGAAACTTCGATGGATAACAACTTGTCACGTGTACGATCAGCTGAATAAAGACACAATTGATGGCAATTACAACGTGTTTGTTTGCATAAAAGTATGTCCTGTTGATAGCTTGAAATAAAAAAAGAAATTGAAATTGAAAAATATATATGTAAAAATTAACGTTTCAATAATATAGGTGGAGAACCCCCTAACTTTCGAGCTTTGATATATATTATTTATTCTTGTATAGGAAGCACTGAACCCAAGGCTGCATTATTTTAAAGTTTGAAAATTGCACATTAATGTTGGCTTGTCCCAAAATTAATGATTTATCGTCTGGATCTTTCAGACACTAGAGTGACGCTTTACTTTCTCATTGGGTTGAAGGAGGGATGCGGTTACAAAAATGTAATTAGTAATAAAGAAATACAAAATAAAGGTTTCAAATAATTATCTTCCGATATATTAAGCATGCATTTACATGTTTACATCAACAGACATCATTGATCAAAATTCCATCTGACAAGCAAAGCAGACCTTAAAATTATTATGTACAACAGTATACTTCTAAACAATAATTATTTACGATTTTGTCATTAATTTTTAATTCATATACTTCCAAGGCAGCATAAACATAACTCAGATGAAATTAACAAGGATAACATTATACGCTAAATACATCAGCATCTTTTGGAGCAAGTTTCCTTTCATATGAATAAGTTCTTAAACAGCTTTACAATTGATTGTTATTATTCACTGAAATAAAACACTTAGGTTATTAATGTACGAACTTACATATAATAAATATTGTCTACAGCAGTATAATTAATGCAACTTTGTAATTTTACATTTTTAAGAATAATACAAATCACATTAAATAAACATATCACTTAAACTGAAACTTATTTCTTTGCCAAATACTGCATGTTTGTAGGAGGTTAAGTCATGTGATTTGATAGGCAGAGCGATCTATCATCTGGCGTAAGGTCAGTTGTATTTGAATGACTTCATGGATTGAAATCAAATGCTGTGATTCATTACTTTAGGAACCTACATATTGTTTGATATTTATTGTTTCCATTTTATAAAAAATCCTAAACTTTACAGAGTTATGGTCCCTGTTTGACTTGTGACTTGGCTCTTCATTTACATCATATATTTGGGTGAGGGGGGCATCCATGTCCTGTGGATTTTTTTTCTAGTTAATATACATCCAGCATTACTGCAGGATATATACATTTTCAGCATTTCAAACTAAGGGCAACAAATAACTGAAGAAAGGGGTTTCAAACTTTGGAAACAAAAGAGTAAAGTGGACTTAATTTTAAAATTACTTCCACCCATTTTTTGCCCATCCCATCAGTTTGTCTGGACATACGATCTTTTTACTTCATTTTGTTGTTATATTCTTTGTTGGACAGGGGTCATTGTAGGTACTTTCCTTCCTTTTAAATTTCCATAACCATGACTTGTCATATTATTTTCTTATTGAGAGGAGTTGAATTTGTTGGGGAAAAGGCCCATAATTTTTTTTTTTTTTTTTTTTTGTGTGCAATATCTAGCATTTTTTAAAGCTGATGACCAGCATCTCGCTGAAGAGTTTGCAATGGGTTTACAGCCTCTTTTTCAACAATACATTTTATTAAATCATTAATTCCTGTTACATGTAGGCTCGTACAAATGTAACAAAAGAAAAGAGTGAAGTCAACAAGCTTTGTAAATTTTAACAAAATAATTTATTTCCCTAGAAAACAAGATAAAAATATGAAATAGGACTTACGCATTGTGAATATAATCCAAAAATTAATCCTAGAATTCAAAAAATATAAGTCCTATCACTAAACAGTTCTAATTGAATCCAGGCTTGAATCTCGATGACGTTCCGATATGGAGGCAATGACGTCAGATAAGGTTGTTGTACTGGTGGCAACAAATCTTCGATTGAATCACAGTTTATAATGTTTCCGTTTAGAATTCCAGAATAAATTTCCACTGAATATTTTTCTCCCAGAACTTTTATAAATATGAAGCACTTCTGTAGTTTTCTAGAGAATGAATTATTAAATTCCAAAAAATAGACGAACTTCAGAGCAAGCTGGCAACAACAATAAAAACCTCTTGAGCCCTCAAGGTTTAAAATAGGACTGAATAGATCTAGTAGAAAATGGCTGTTTTAAGCCTCGATTTGGATCACATGGTGGCTCACGTGATGGGTTACGTGATTTACTAATTTGAACAGCGCAATAAAAAAATGCCATTTATCACGTAAGTCTTGAAAGAACTTTGCGAATCTTATTATAAGATTCAATAAAAAAGTTGTTTACAAATCAGAGCTATCACACAAGCAGATCATGACCATGGTAATAGCCAATCGTATTCACTCGATGTATACAAGATCTATGAACCAAGGTGAGCCAAAAATAGTGCTTAAGTCATACCTTTGCATCAAAACAAAAGTCTGAATTTACGTGGAAAAATATCAAGTCCAGTAAAATAATCATTACAATAAAATATAATGAAACAATAATAAAATAAAATGCATTTAAAACTTACACACAAGCAATTTAATTACATATTTGTAACAATTCCATCTTGTAATAATATCAAACAGCCAATTTGGAAGAAATTCATTCTGACAGACATTAATATAAGTTTTCTTTCGCTAATAAATTTTCATTTTATTAAAAAAAACAAAACAATTTTGATTTTGCCACTACTCTTGCTCATTTTGTCCCCCACCTTATAGTAATAATATTGTCTGCCCATCTCATTGGTTTGTCTGGATGTAATGATCATTTTCCAAAGATTACATTCAGTATGCATGACATGAAAGCAAACTTCCACAGAGCAGCCTTGATTTGTTTTATCCGTGCTGCTGATTTTGTTATCTCCACTGGTCATAGGTGAGAAGAGCTTATGGGATAGTATGTTGTCCATTGTTTATCTGTCCATTAGCACAAGGGTCTCAAACTCAAGCCACCCTGAGGGCCGTATGAGGGCATTTTTGATGGCCTAAGGGTCGCACCACTTTTGTTATCTCTGATGACACTTTGTGATGCCAATCATTTTATGGGCCACAGGATGCGGCTTGGCAGGCTGCATGTTTGAGACCCCTGCATTAGCACATGTGTGCAATCACTATTCCTCCTAAATTCCTTGGAAGATTGCCATGAAACTTTGCACATACATTCATCCCATGGTCTAGTTTAGAGTGGTCCTGATACAGGCCTGTGGGTCAATTTTTTTTGTGACTCACACTCAGACAAAAAAAACTTCTATAATTATGGAAAGTCATATATTGAAAACATTGTTATCTCTATTCCTCTGAAATGGATGGCTATATCAACATGGGGTTTTCACCAGTAGATTTCTTATGATACCTCTTTGGTTCTAAATGAAATTGGTGCCATTCATTCTCAATATGGCTGGCACAACTGTATTAAAAATATTCTTGTCACTTCTACCCCTGAATGCATGATTATTATGACATGTGGTTTTCACCAAAACACTTCTAAGGATGTCGGCTTTGTCCCAAATGAAAATGGTGCCAAGCTAACATCCAATTACTGCTACATAGCAGCTAATTTTGAAAATGTT